>MU551526.1:6218199-6278346 GCA_024362625.1 Silurus asotus
AAATATACAGTATATAACATTTTTTAGGGGTTTTACTATTTTTATTTCATATATATATATATATATATATATATATATATATATATATATATAAGATTTTTATATGTTTTGAACAATATACAGTGTACACTAGATGAACACTTTATTTTACATTCCTAATTAATTGTTATTTATTTGGAAAAAAAAAAAAACCTGTGGCAAAAGCTGCACAAACAATTTCCTATCTATATTGGTGTTGCTATTTTATTATTCACTTATATTTTTTAGCTAATAAAGAACTTGTTATTTAAAAGAATGACTAGATTCTGACTATTTTAATCAGGTAAAAAGGCAAATAAAACATTTCAAGACTTGATTGTGTTTTGTATTCCTATGGATACATTTTACCTATTCACTTGAACTGTAATTCACAATCACTAGTGTGTTATCCAGACAGTGTAATTTTAATGATAGTTTTCAAATAATACAACTGCTAAACTTGAAGATTTTTTGTTGTTATTTATCTAAACTAAACAAAACACCCAAAAACTAGTAGTTATTAATAGTAGTTAAAAATAAGTAGTTATTACCAGAGTAATCCCTGTTGGTTCTTAACGCACAAATTTCTGGACTCTTTTCAATCACAAATAGTACAATCAGTAGTCCTCTGATGAAGCTGAGAACCTTTATTGCCTCCCCTGTAACTACATCATTAAAAGGAGAATTGCTGCCCAGCAACTGAGTAGAATTGCACCCAAGAATATGGCTTCAATCCAGCACTTCGGGGGGCTGGGCAGGATTGATCCACTTCCTCATTATATGCTTGCCAGCTTTGAGGTTTTAGAAACAGGAAGCTTTTCCAAACCCTAGCAGGCCTGCCCCATCATAGAAAATACTTATAGAGTTCTTTTATTGTGGAGAAAAATAATGCTAAAATATAATGTTCTTTCAGATTATAATATGTGCAGGGGTGGTAAATATCTGAGTATTGTATAAGTGTAATCATAATAATATTTTTAATTATAAAACTTATGTTTTTAAAATAAATTAGCATAAAATATTTGTGCCGATTCATCACCACCGATGGGCTACTCATGTCACACAATGAAGAGCTAAACATTTGCATTTTGGTGTGTGCTTATTTTTCATCATTGTAGGAAAATAATTTTTACTGACTAAATTATGTTCCTACAATAATGAAAAATAAACAACACACCTTTTAAAGAGCAGAGAAAAGAACAATGATGGATTAGATTGATAGATTAGGGTCAGGTCTGTATTTTCTAAATGTTTGCTTCGTATCTAAATGATAATTTACTAAATAGGCGTTTCACTTTTGTAGTGGTTTCACACAGAAACACAAACACACATACACTATTTTTTTTTTTTTTACATTTATTTAAAATGTATCACCACCCATTGGCGCATGCCACACAAGGTAGAACTGTACACTTACAGCTAAATCTAAATAAATAAAAAACTGCAGTGTGAAACCTAAGATTGAATAGTCCTGGCCCTTTCAGTGCAGTACAGTGAAATGTTTCAATATGCTGGAGTAAATGAAGGCTTCTTTCCCTTCCCTGAAAGCATAAACTGTAATGGGGTAGGTTTTAATAATCTGGAAATATTTATATAAACTAATTATATTTCATTGAATCATCTTAATTTATTTTATTTGTTTTGAATTTAGAATAGTTGCAAAATGTATTTTCAAATGACTGCATAATATTGATGCAATTTCATTGTGTAATAATATTAATCCATGTAGGAGACACTCAGTAGCTAGAAAACTAATTTATTAATATTATGTATTACTAATATAATGACACAATGTAATAATAGAAAGCAATAACAATATGATGTAAATGTATTAATATTATCTATTTCAGGTATTTCTGCTAAATAGACAGCAATGTGAGTTGCAGCATTTGATGTGTTCTACAAGATACTTATTGCTGTTTCCATGGATGTACAGTATATAATATCAACTGTGTTCTTATACTCACGGGGTCAAAATCTTAAGCACTGGTCTAACATTACCCGTCTAGAAACAACATGGAAAACCAGTGTTGTTTTAAAAAAGAATAATTCTGGATTCTTTAATGCTTTTACTGACAAAATAACTGGCCTACAATGAAATAAAAAGCACACCTTTTTAAAGAGCACAGAAAAGAACAATGATGGATTAAATGATTGATAGATTGAGATTAGGGTCAGGTCTGTATTTTCTAAATGTTTGCTTCTAAATGTTTGTATCAAAATAATATTTTACTGCATAGGCATTTCACTTCTTGATATTGCTCCACACACACACACACACACACACACACACACACACACACACACACACACACACACACACACACACTACAGTGTACACAGTACACAATGCAGGCAAATAATTTCAGTGATAGCTGAATGCCTTCAATAGCATGTTGTTGTGGAAGCAGCTGAAAAAGCAGCCAGATTTGTGTAGCAGATAGATGAGTGATGAGACTAATCAGAGGTCAACATCCAGGCCACACAGCTTGACAGCTGGACTCAGTACTCTGCTTGGAAGGATAACAGGGTGAGGGTTTTGATCATCAAATGCACAAGCTGTTGATGCTCTCTATTTCCTGCAATCCACTGTGTGAAATCCTTAAATTAGCTCTCAAAGCTGTCGGGATTTTCTCCTTCATTTCTGATGTCCGAGTTTAAAGTTAGGATTCTTCTGCTGCTGCTTAATATGCAGGTCCATAGTTTCTGACTCAAGAGAATTTATATGGTATGGACAAATATCCAGTTTTGTTGTTTTACTCTGCCTCATTCTGTAGAAAGCACTGGATGACCTTCTGAGATAAGTAAAAAAATAACAAACTGAACACTAGGCACAGATATTTAGAGACTAAAATTTCAGGTTTAAGCTCAACCTTGACCACACCAAATCTTACTGTATTACTATAGCTATTTATTTCATTTACTATTCACCTCTCCAAAATAATTGTTGTACTCACTATTATAATTTTTTTATACAGTGCCATGATAAATCATTTTGACTATTCAATTATGATCAGTGTTACAGTGTCAGTATGAGTTATCCAGTTAATTAATAGATCTATGACATTATTATAATTATTTTAAATAAGCTTAGGTAGATGTAGCTTAGCTAACTGTAGACAATTAAGATTTCATTTGTAGGTTTTCCTGTACAACAAAGAATGAAATTATAAGTACTGTAGCCTGCTGTTGATGATGATTAGCTCATTCAATTGTTGAATAGGGCAATGTTGTACTTGTAGCTGATTAACAAGCACATTTTATTGATAAAACTATTCAAGATAATGTTATTTTATGTCTGATTTCACTATTAAACAGTACAAAATTACACATTAGGAAGGGATCAGTGATATACTGTACTGTATAATCACTTAAAGCCACACACTGTGTCTCTATAAACATATGCCAACTTCGTGCCCTAGTATCCCAGAGTGATGCTGAATGCCTCACTGTAGTGGATCCTGAACATTTTCCAGTCGCCAGGGAAAAATAAACTATTCTGAAATTGAATATTGTAAAATACAATATTTGTACATAGCAGAAAACACAGCAATTCTATAGTTTGAGATTGCCTGGGGTATATCTGCCATTTTGAACTTGAAAACCTGTTAACAAAACTCAACAAGCCATCATCTAGCTTGCCTGCATCAGTCAGTCACATATTAAGTGAATAAGTAAATCAAGAAGCCTTAAATATTATACGAATATATGCTAATGGTAATAGAAGTACTAGTATACATCTATTATAGTGAAAAATGTAATCTTTATTTTAGAAATCTTATACAGATCTCTGAAGGCCTGGTTTGTCTGACCATTTCAGCAGCCTGACACACAAATTGTTGCATGCTGTCCTCTGTCAAGGAAAGCAGGGTCATTTTGTTTGTGCTGCAGTTATTCAGCTGCGAAAATATTAGCATATACACTGTATTTAGTCAAGCAGAACAAAAGAGGAAAATAAAGGTAAGGGGGAAGTGGAAATGGGGGGGTTGGGTCATTTAAAAAAACATGTGTCCTTTCAGATAGAAAAGAGTGTTGTGTTTGTGCCATGTCAGCATCTTACACTCTGGGTGTTATTCTGTGTAGCTCTGTTCGAACATGCATTGAAAAATTGGTTAATGTTGTCATTTGAAACTATAAATATATCCCTACTTCTTGTTCCAAGTATTGTTTTTTATATCACTCCAGTATTTTGCATGTTTTCACCTTTAAAATTATGTTTCTCACTATTCTACTTTAGTTTCAGCTGAATCTGTGACCCAGGTAGGATATTAATAATATAACTTTAAATCAATGCAATGACTACAACTTTACTGTGTTTTTTCTGCACATGTGCTTTTGTATTTATCATTTTTTTTTGCTTGCCCAGTTGCATTAGGTTAAAATGTTGATAAAGCTTCTCCAAGTAGAACTGTGTGTTATTACAGCGGAGAAATAAATACAATGCTCTATGTATTTTAATTAATGAATGGGAAGCTTTGAGTCATGTGATCCTTATCTCTACCTTGTAAACCAATGATGCAGGGAATATAAAAAAATTTCCCACTTATTTCGATCAGATTAAACAGGAATTACAGCCCCAAACTCAACATGCTAGTTACAACATTCAAGAATAATTTATTTAGTTTGCATATAAATGATGCAATAGCAGATAATAAATGTGTTTTTTTAACAGTAAAATTGACATCCAAAATTGCTTTTAAAAAGAAACTAGAAAAAAAATATTAATGGTCAGACTCCTCCAAAAGTTTTCAGTAAATAACAAAATCCAAATTAAAATTTTAAAGACGTGTTTTAGATATGAAAACAAATAGATTATGAGGCACTCATTATACATTTATTCACAATTTAAGGACTTAATTAGATACAGTGCAATTGGAGTGTTTCTACAGTGCCAAATTGTATATTTTAAGATCAACACATCTGGTTACCACCATCAGGTGAAACTCTATTGTACCTGCAGCTTTTGTCCAAAATGCACTTCTGTTTTTTCATGTGTAGTTCAATCCATTAAGATGGTGTAAATATCAGATACATATAGGAAACCACAAATAATAGACATAATTATTGATCATAATTTAATATAATAATAATAATAATAAACTTGTTTTTTTTTTAGGTAAAATAGTAATTATCACCTATTCTGGCACAGGTTGAGAGCAATATTATTTGATCCATCTCATGCACTCTAATTATAGTATCTGTGACTCTCTCTTCTCTCAGGGTGTCTCTCCTCTCAGGCTGAATAATATTAAACGTAACCAAATATAAGCAGCCACATGGAACCTAACATTAAATTTTGAACTCGCTCTATGTATAACACTAAAGGCACTTGCAATTCACTTGCACTAAAGTACTGGTATAAACAATTATAGTAGATTCTGCATTCAAAATATCTGTTGCTCTGCTCTTTCTCTGTCTATCACTTCACACTCTTCATCTTTGTTTTTCTCTTGTTGTCATTCCTCTCATACCTGCCAGTGTCTATTGAACACTTGTGTAAAGATTCTCAGCAGGATGGATGGCACCCAGCCACTATAATGGCAACCTCTACTTGTACCATTCTATCCACACTAAGCATTGCAAAAAGTGGGACAAAAAGAAAGTGATAAGGTGATACAGCTATGAGGAAGAATGAAGGAAGGAAAAGGGTCATAGAAATAAAAACCTGCTATATTACTGGCATGAGTCCACTCTCCGGTGGCTGTTGAAAATGTTTTCACACTTTTTTGGACAATTGACATCAAATGTAGTAAGTTTGAAAGCTTGGTGAAACCTCTGAGTAGTCCAGAAAATTGATCTTGATGCAGCCTGGCATGAATGGACTAGGGTTTGCTTCAAATGAATAAAAATTTTACTCAATTAAGAGGCATCACTGTTTTAATGTTTTATTTATTTTATTTCATGTTTTAAAATAGAAACATTTATAGAAAAAGAGAAAATAAATGTAATATGGTTCTGGGTAAAAACAAAGATGCAACAATGATATCTTCTTACAAAGAGGCTCAGAACTAAAATAGTTATTAAGGCCCAGTGTGAGAAATCGCTAGTGATCAGGGGACATGTTAGCAGTCTTTCAAATTCCACAAAAGCAGAATAAAAAAATATCTATAGAAGCAGGTATAGGGTCAATTGTAGGTAAATTATAGGAAGAAATGTTACCGGCAACAGTTAAATTAACCCTCAGAAATTCCTTAAAATACTATCATCTATGATGGCTTATAAAACCCAGCCATTATGGATGCACAAGCCAGTGCACTCGTAGTGCCAGTCCCAAGCCTGGGTAAATGGGGAGGGTTGCGTTAGGAAGGGCATCCAGCGTAAAACATGTGCCAAATCTAATATGCAGATCAGAAATGAGAATTTTATACTGGATCGGTTGAGGCCCAGGTTAACAACGACCGCCACAGGTATTGTTAGCCGACAGGGTACCGGTGGAAATGATCCGCTGTGGCGACCCCTAATCGAAGCAGCCGAAAGAAGAAGAAGAAGATATGATGCCTGATTAGCCTAGCATTCAGTCACAAATGCTTACCATATGATAATTAAGATAGTAAAGGACCATAAAAATAAATCACCTTAAAGAAATAAAGAATCTCATTTTAAAGGCTTGATTATTTTTAGGTGCTTTTATTTACATAACCTTGTATGTTTTTGCATTCTTTATGCTTTACATTTTGCATAGTCTCCAAATTCCCGGCTAATATCTCACTATGTTGTATATAGACCATGACTTTGATACTTACTGTTGTATTTCATGTTACAAAAAGAGCATCATGCTAATATTTATGTGTATTGCCTAATTATATCTAGTTTCTCCCAGGGTGCAGTTTTCTGTGTAATGATTTGCTGTGGTGTCTAATACTTGCACATTCCTACAACCTTAAGTATATCATTGTAACCTTGTTGTACTCTATCGTTGTGTAGGGCTTATTAAATCCTTAATCTCTTAATGCAGTTACTTGTTAGTCCTGTCATTGTCATAGCAACATACTTCAATGAAATTAATTGGTTTATAATTAGGATTGTGAGTTTGGCAAACATATCACATTTTTAGATTTGCTGTAAATGCATAATCATAGACATCTATAGGCCTTACAGTAATGCTGAGAGATACGGAGATGAAAAAATTGCTTTATTAAAATTTTTTTTGGAAACCAATCTATTTTGGTCAGGGTCACGGTAAATCCCCAATCTATCCTGTAAACACTGGTTTTGGTGGTAACACCTAGTCTATTGCAGTCCATGGCTTCATCCATCTGGTCAGATCAGATCAGATTGATTTTTACAATAAATGTATAGTGTACATATCAAATGTAAACATGATATGGTTTCAAAATTCAGTAGTCTAAACAATTTACACAGTAACATTTATCTGCATTTATTACATGACTTACAAGCCTAAATGTTTGTCAGATGCTGCACACAATACACTGCTGGCAGTTGTTATGATATTTACTGCTGTTTAACAGACTACATTTCACCAAGAGTAAAGTATAAAAAACGTAACACAACATAAAGGCAAGCACCTTATTTAATAACTAAAGCAGCTCCTCTATTTTTTCTTCAACCAAGAACCACAGTCCTGTGTTCATACTATTGACTGGCTCATAAGACCTAATTTTTTGACTATACAGGTCAAATTCTCCTTTCAGTAAGCACATGCTTACCTAAAGCACTAGACTACTACACATCCCACAGGGTTTCCCATTCAGAAAATAGACTTGTTTTCTGGGTCTATATAATATTTATTATATTTATTTTAAGCCCAGCTTGAATATACAGTATAACTGATAAAGCAGGAAATCACTGTTTCTTCTGCACTGGCTAAATGGTAGTTGGCACCATTGCGTACATCATGCATGTGGAGGTGTGAAAAGTTAGGGGCATTTAAAGATAAGCAGAGAGCACCAGGATTATACATCTGGCTAAGCTGCACGTTTTTAGAAACATGACACTAGTAGGTAGTTTCAGGCAGACTCTGAATTGTATGTGTGAGTGTGTGTGTGTGTGTAGGTGTGTAGGTGGGTGTGTGCAAGCAGCTCATAGAATAGTGACACTGAAGGCAAAACTTGTCCACGCACTTTCAGGAATGTTTGTAAACCAAGGTCAAAGCCGGCATGCATACACTGGACAGAAATGATTTATAATCTCACTGTGGGTTAGACTGGAAATGAGAAGACGAGAGAGTGGTTTTCTTTTATACCTTCACTTTTCAATGTTTTTTTTTTTTTCATTTACCCACACACAAATACACAGATTCAGCTCTGTGCTTGCCAGCTCTCATACACTGGTAATGGCAGCACAAAGAGATAGATATAAGTAAACTGGAATTAATACGACACAGGTGAGAATCATCACGTGTTACCTGTTGCGTTGACATGCCTCCTCTGTTTTTTTTTTGTTTTTTTTTAGTTTAAGCCAGGTTTTACATGCCTGTGTGCTGTATTACATATCTGAAAATGAATGCTTTGAAGCAATTTATTCTTTCTCAGCATGACAGTCTATACCATATAATTACATATAAGTCTTTTGCAAGTCTTTAGGAATTCTAAAGCAAGGCCCTTAGTAGTGTAAAAATTACATGATGCATGACTAAACCTAGCCTAATTTTATATATATATATATATATATAGCAGGAATATGACGTCATCACCAGTAGTCCGTCCTTTTTTATTTGTACATTTATAAAGTTGAAATTTGATGATATGTATTGCTCTGTGTTATGAAGAGAGAAGCTGAATACTGAACCTGTTCCTATCTGAACATCTCCTTAAATATACAGTGTTAGAAGATTACATTTGTTATAAATATTAGATGGTTGGTTTTTATGTATTTATTTTTTCTATGTGCTACTTGATTATTGATATTGTTGATAATTATAGTTTATATGACGTCATCACTGCTTCTTCATTGTATTTATTAAATTAAAAATGACTTTAATGTTTAATGAGTTCATCTGAAAATCACCACATTAAAAAAAATAAAGACAGAAATGAAAAATATAGAAAATGAAAATCCTTTTCTGGTTAATTGTCTGGTTAATACACGTTATAAGCTGCTAATAATATCTATATTAAGATCCAGCTACAAGGTGTTATAAAGGTGTTCTATTAGACAGCTCCATCACAGCTTGTTTAGACTCTGCTCAGTAAATGATGGTAAAACAATGTAGAGCCGCTACCAAGCCAGAAGATCAATCAGCATCATCAACGACAGCAGTCACCTCCAGCATGACCTTCACACTCTGGTCATCAGACAGAAGCTACAGGAACCAGAATTTACAAGCTGAATAACAGTTTTTACCTGCATGACATCAGACTTGTGAATGACACACATCCACATTCACATAGTAGGAATTTGATTGTATGGTGTAACAGACTGTTTCCTGTACATGTGACAATAAACTTTTGAAATAAAACATGAGGATGAGTTCAGGATACAAATAACCTGAAAAACGCACATTAAAATAGTTATGAAGTGATTAGTACCTTCTCGAATTCTCTGTTAATGATTTTAACATCATTCAGGGAGTTTTTATGGCATCAGGGTTGAACTTTATAGGGACTGATTTATAATATATATATATATATATATATATATATATATAAAATCTATTTAATTTATAAAATAATACAGTATGTTGTTTGAGTGATTTTTTTTTCTTTGCTTGATGTTCACACATGCAGCAGTGTGTTGATCTAATACTTGTTTGAAGGAGAATAATCATATCCTGATCTATATGTTGGACTCCTATGATCAAGGTTTTAATCTACTTTCCCATAGAGAAGCACAAAAAAGTCATTATGCATCCAGACTCTGGACATAATGATTCATCTAGTAAGATCAGCATCAACATGATACAGGCAATAATGGCAGGCATGTGGCTCAGCACAACCTGTTTGTGATCCATCATATAATCTAGAATGTTTGCGACGGTGACTGGGCATGGTTGAGCTGTGCATTGAAATCTGCTTTTCAAGATGTCATAAAATCCTTTCAGTGAATTCTATTGCGACTAGCACTGTATAAAAAGGAGCATTTTGTATTATGTAATGCTATCAAACCTTCCTCAGGCTGTTATTTTTCTCTGTTTGCCATAGTTTGAAACATTTCAGAGTTGTCTACAAGCTTACAGTATAGAGGCCAACTTATTCTTTGCTCTCAAGCTCTCATGAGGCCAAATTTTAACATGGTTCTAATAGATTATTATCAGACCAGAAGAATCTCTTGGGTATATATTTAGAAGTATTATTACATTGTACTGATGATTAGATTTATAGAAAAGCCAGATAATGTATCCTTAGGTTGGTCAAAAGCATTCAGAAAAGGTAGACACTTGGTTACAGACACACGCCTTGAAGCATAGCTTCATTAACCACTCAATGTATCCGGTAAGACTGTGGGGTTTATTGCGAACGCAAAACAGATCCAAATGTAGACCTCTCACTGATTCACTGGCTCAAACTATGTCTAGGGTAATGTTACACGTGAGAGGCACATCTAAATTTACTTGGTGTAATTTGTTTGCTATCAAAGTAACCCCAAAATACTGTTATTAACCTCGGGCTTCAGACTTCAGTGTTTCTTTTAGACATTCTCTTCATTCAGAAATAACTTGAGAATATATTGTATGGACAAACACTTATTAACAGAAACAAATGTAAAGAAAAGTAAAGAAACCCCCAACAAAATAAATAGTACCCAGCTGGGATTTAAGTCTCTGGTTGGCGCGCTACGTTGGAGCTCATGTGAAAGTGTGTGCAGTTGCTAGTACTCAGGAAATCCAATTGAACAGTGAAACTTGTACACCAAGCACACACTTGGATTATTCGTTCAATCGATTCAGTTTTCCCTGGTGTTTATCCACGAACACGCAATGTGTGAATCATACATCCGATGATGTGAACGAGGCAGAGATGCAGCATAGGCCACCACGTGTCCTCGGTCTCTCCGGAAAAATTGCGCGGCCTTCACTGTCTCCGTTGTTCACTCACTGCATGACCATTGGCGTTGCAAATCGTTCCACAACGTTTGTACAGTCAAACTTTATGACTTTGCAAAATGTACGACTCACGTGAAGTTAACGTAGTCCTGTGATTAAGACAACTGCGTCATATTTGTCCTTCACATTAACGCGTGCACCTGAATCCCGTCACTCTTAAACTCACACTCTTTAAATAGAATTCATCCACAATTATTTTTCTGAACAGTCTTTTCTCTGTTTAGTGTTTCTGTATATAATCCACAACCCAGTAGTCAGACTTTACACCTGCACCGCACGATTAGCACACCTTTTTCTTTTTTCCCTCGACTCCTCGTGTCGTCCTTCTCTCTCACACTTCACTTCCCCCCTCTCCTCTCACCTCTGACCTCAGAGGTCAGTCAGAAAACACCTTATTCTTTAAACAACAATTTTTTTTAACAGTTTTTTCCTTAGTTATATCTTTTTTTTTTTAATGAACAAGTTTTAACTCTTTAGTGTAAAAGAAAAGAAAAACCAAATAATTATTAGACCCTAATTTAACAGGGCTCTACACATATATAAGAGATAGTAGTAGTAGTGTAGTAGTAAAAATTCTGTATAAAGTATATGCACTCTGTCTCTGTCTTGTTCATAGATTAAATTGGGTATTAAGTTTACTGTGCTATTTGCTCATCTATGTTTACAGCTTTCAAAGACAAAAATAATGCATTGCCTACTTCAAGAGCTTAACATAACTTGCATTTTTTGTTGTTGTTTTCTATATCCTATTGCTTTGTTTGAAGGAATCTGCTACTATTTTTGTCTTCTGCATGCATGCTCTTTTCACAAGTGCGAAAACATAAAAAAAATATATATAAATATGCAATATAGCATATAGTTATTGGAAATTCAGTCAAGACTGAGCCAGATGTGCAGCATTCCCAATTTTGCCACTAGCTTCGCTTCTTTTGATACCTGTCACACGAATTTTATGTCTGCCTTTATGACCATGGGAGCTCTGTCTGGCTTTAAAAACAACATGTTTTTGGTATTTACAGGTTTTTGTTGTTGTTGTTGTTTGCTTTTTTCTAGTTCATAGTCAGTATAGCCATAGTCAGGCTGGCCCTTGTGTTTAGCAATAAACAATGGTACAACTGAAAACAGTACCCTGTGGACAGTGTGCACATTCACCACTGATCTATTGTTATCTCCAAAGCTGTAGTATACAGAAGAGAACCATCCTTGATTTGTTCTGGGTAGGACTGCTTTGAAAAAAAATGTGTGTCCTGGTTTGCAGCAATGTGATCATTCCTGCATATATGTCTCTGTATGTGAGGAGGCTGTCCTTCAGTGACATTTTTCCACTTCAGTGTAACAGCTCACTGAAGTCTTTTTGCCTGTCTTTTCCTTTTGTTTGCCTTGAATGCTATACTCACTAGACACTGTATTTGGAACAACCATTGTACTCATTCATGCAATAATCATATTAGCCAATCTTGTGCCAGCAGTGTAATGCAAATTATTATGCAAATACAGGCAAATGTTAAAAAACTTCAGGTAATGTTCACATGGGTCACCAGAATAGGGGAAATAGAGATCTCTGTGACTGTGGCATGATATTTGATGCCAGATGGACTGATTTTATTATTTATATATCTGATGATGTCACAAAATATTATATAACACAAACCACATTTGGGATTTCTCTAGAGTGGTACAATTAAAAATCATAAACATCCAGGAAAAATCTCTGTGCAGGACAACACATTGTTGATGAGAATGGTGAGTCGAGAGTGCAAAATGCCAAGCTGCATTAAGTTGAATGCCAAGCTGCATTAAGTTGACAAAAGACTACAGTTACTTAAGCAGAAAACATCTCAGAGTGCAAGCACAAAACGACCTAGAGGCAGATGGGATGCAACAGCAAAAGACCATGCCGAGATCCACTTCTTTTAACCAAGAATTAGAAGCTGAGGCTGCTGTGGGCACAGGAGCAACATAACTAGATGCTGGAAGATTGGGATAATAATAGCAGTGTCTGATGAATCTTAATTTCTGCTGAGGCACACAAATGATATTGTCATAGTTTGGCAGCAACAAGCTACAGACCCAACCTACCTTGTGTCAACAGCCAATGCTGGTGGAGGTGGTGTAAATGATATAAGAAATGTTTTGGCACTCTTTGGGCCTGATCATTCAATCATTTATTGCTTGTGTGACCGGTTGAAAGTCTTTAAAATGAAGACAAATAGACATGCATAAATAATGGGTGCATTTTAAATCCGAAGACACGCCCACTGCGGTGGAGTTGCACTTTGACCTTGAGCACACCTTTGCCACGCAATTATTTTGACGTGTTCATGGCTTTATAAAAAGCACAGTTGAGTGGGGCGCATTGATTCCTTTCCTATCTGTAGGCTTTGTGGCTAGAAAAGGTATTTGTACTTATACGGTCTTGTTGCGTTCCCCTGGTGTGTTGTCTGTTATATTTTTTATTTTATTAGTTGCTGATCATGGTCTGAATGTGTGTTTGTAGGGATGTGCGCGTGAACGCAGGTAGCATTAGTTTAAACCCGTTTGTGAGGTAAGCAATTTTATTGAGGGTTATTTTGGGGAAGGGGGAAACTGTTTGAAGTGTTTTATTTGTTTGTTCGTTTTTTCAGGTGCGGCTAAATAGCAACTGTGCAACTGTTCTGTGCTATATTTGAGTAAGGACTTGGATATTTATCTCTTGTGCAGGTGTATTAAATTAACAGGTTTGGTATTTTTGCTCCCTGAGCCGCTTGGACACTTAAATATTAATCGGGAGTTAATTGTTTTTCTCTTTTTAACGTGTATAAGTGTAAGTACCATTTACGTAATTACTTCCACATGTAACTATCTGATGAGCTGTGATCTTTGAGACTTAAACAGAATGGGAGATTGTTTGTGTTTTGGGTTTATTTTTGGCTTATTCTTGCTTTTAAGAATTAAGCACTAATTTGCTTTGTGGTTTGTCCCTTCTGTTAAAAAGAGGATTTAGTCTAGTCTCTCTGATTGTGGGTAAATAACTGGTAAGCTGTAAATGGTATTTTAAAATATTTTTAAGCATTTTGGTTTAATAAATTTGTACTATTTTTGGCATGTCACGTCTGTCTTTAATGCCATCTGTACCAGCAGGGTCCTTCATATTTTTGTAACTTTTTGGTTTAATTGTTCTGTTGGGTTCAATCTATTTTCCTGGGTGAATAAATAACCCAGGTGGCATAGTCAGTTCTTTTTTAATACCTTTTAACCAAAGGTTACACTTGGAAAGCCTATTTAAATGTTGTTGCTGATCATGTGCATTCTTTCATGGCCACAACCCAACACTTGTGGTAGAACAGGAGCTTCTCAGCATGCAACTGCACCTGAAAGACTTGCAGAAATTGTATGATGCAATCATATCAACATGGACCAGATTCTGGGAAATAATGTTTCCAACATCTTGTAGAATCTGTGCAATAAAGAATTGAGAGAAAAGAGAAACTTAACCTAGTACAATATAGTAATCCTAATAAAGTGCTCAGTGAGTGTATATAGTATCTGCTGTTCTTGTCATTCCTCACTGTAAAAAGTGATGAATAGACAAGACCATCAAGGGCAATGTCATCAAGTTAGGCTTACTTCTTAGTGTGCAATATGCAGTTTTTGTCATAATCTTCATCTTGTATGAATGTTGATTTGGCACTTATGGCTGTTAAATTACAAGCTATGCTACGGTATAAAGTGTTCCATCAGATTATTAAAGCTTTATGTAGTTTTAAATTATACAATTTTACAGATTATAAGAATGTTGGAATTTCTGTACAGATCTATAATCTGCCACATACACAGAACAAAATTCAAATTAATTAGCAAAGTAACTTTGCCCCAAATGTCAATATATTTCTAAACCAGCTAAAGTCAAATTGATTCTTTAATATAGTCATTCCTTCTATTAATTGACAAAGTGTTTGGCAAAAACAGCCTTAATAATGGATGTGTGTTGTGCATATTTTATTTCCAGTCAGCAGTAAAATTGCTAGCTAGGCAAAGGTAAACTGAGTGGTGGTAATGCTGTGGGTGATGGATGACTGCTAAGGCTGTTGGGACACAGCAAGCTACTCTGAGGTGTCATGCAGTGTGATAAGATTAGGCTCATAGGGCCTCTACAGTCAGTTTCAGAGTAATTGGCACCCTTCACAAAAAAGAGCAACACGGACTAACATACACAAATGACAAAAATGTATATCGCGCGCACGCACACGCACACACACACACACACACACACACACACACACACACACACATACACACACACACACACACATTGTATGTAAATGTGTGCAGCCTTATATGTTTACCCTAAGGAATCAAGAAAGTCATAGGCAGCACTAAACTTTTAGGAGATTGAGAGCAATTTAAAAGACATTTCTCAAGAATTTTCATACAAACATTTCTGCTGATTATTTCATAATGTTGCCAGTATTTCTGAAATTTCGTGTATGCATACATGTTGGATTAAATATATACAGTATGACCACTTACCAATATTATATAATACTCTTACAGGTATGGCATAAGGTAAAATAATAATGAAATTAACACTCTCAACAGCATCTTTTCAGCATTCTGTTACATTGTATTTTCCCCATTTGTTGGTTTTCTGTTGCAGCTACAGTTAGTATTGGCCACTTTCTTTGTTTTATTCTCTATTTATATTTAGTATGTGTATTTTTTTTTATTAAGTCCTCCTAAAGCCTGGCTTCCTTGGTGAGTTCTACAGCATCTGGTTTCACCTTGATAGTAGCTTTAAACTCCAGAATAGCCTAGTACAATGTCCTTCATCAATTACTACCCTGTGTCTCTATAAGACATCAGCCTTGACACTGGCAGCAACAACCCCATCGGCTGCTCCTACAGGAAAAAAGAAAAAAAAATGCTTGTTCTTTTTATTGCTTGATTATTTTTTAACCTGTTCCAGTACTGCAGTGCTACTCCATCACCCGACTCAATCACATATTGCCTGTCAAGCTTTTTTATTTTATTTGATTTAATTTTGTCAAGAAACATGGAATATAGTTTCTCATATACTGTATAACCTCGATTCTAGACCCCCAGCAGCCTCCTTACGTAGCTGAATTTCTACTTTGCTTAAAGTTTTAAGTGTTTAAAACTTGTTTACTTTTTTCTCTCTACAGGTCCTTTTTCTTTTCAGTGAGCCCAACCCAGTAATACAGTGCCGTATACTTTGTTCAAAATTATTTCTTTATTTATTTTTCTTTATATTTTTTTGACAGGACCATTTCCTGAATTGCTTCCAATCCTATTTCCAATAAGTGCTTAATGCTTTTTACATTACTTTCTGAAACAGTCCAAACCAAAGTCTTAAAATGTCTCTAAAGGTCAGACATTTGACCCATGTGAAATAGTAGGTTTTTTTTCAGCATCACAATGAAATGCCTTTTGTCATGGTACTGACTCATTCATTAATTGGTTACTTTTCTGAAAGGAAACTTTTTTTTATTTTTTTTATATGGGACAGCCATAGTGTCTTGTAATAAGCACGTTTTTAATATTTTGTTTGGCTTTTCTGGGCAATCAATAGGCTTTTAAATGAATAAATAAAGACTTGGCATCTACTTTGATTTCTACTGCTCTAAACATTTCAGGAAAGAGCAAAAGTAATCTTGTTCTTTTGTTGCCAGTATGTGGTTGTTATTTCGAATATGTCTTTGTGCAACATTTGTTTGCTCCCTTATCTTTGCTTACTTAAACTCGCATAAACACCTGTTATATCATTATTGGCACCTTTCCAGGCATCTATGGGCAATAATAGTTTATATAATAATTGGAACAAACAATGATGCAAGATTTCTACAACAGTTCTCTACAAAAGGTATTCATAATCCTTGTATTACTCATAATAAAACGATTGACATAAACCAAAATGTACATAACTATTTATTTAAAAATCATGCAATATTGTAATGACCAATTCCAAAGCTTCTGGAAAAAAAAACTGACAAACGTTTTAATGCATGTTCTGTTCATATAGTTTATATATAAATAAGTTGAACTATTTAGTTTTTAAAACATCTTTTTTCATTTCACATAATGCTTTTTATAAATGCTAAAGACCTAAAGGAATGCCACATTTTTTATTTGCTTATATCCTTCATCAAGTATCATCAATAGACTCATTCATTATGGAAACCTGATTCAGAAACCTTTTAAATCAGACAAATTTAAAATACTAGCATTATCTTTGAAAAATATAAAGGGTAATAATACATTACTTAAAAAATTATAAATAGATTTTATATCTTCTTCCTTTGGCTTCCTCCCATTGGGGGTCGCCACAGCAGATAATCCGTCTCTATACTACTGTCCTTTACATCTGCCTCTTTTAAACCAACTACTTGCATGTCTTCCCTCACCACATCCATAAACCTCCTCCTTGGCCTTCCTTTTTCCCTCCTACCCAGTGGCTCCATCCTCAGCATTCTCCTACCAATGTATCCCATGTTCCTCCTCTGCACATGTCAAAACCATCTCAATCATGCCTTTCTCACCTTCTTCAAAACGTCCTACATACATCGTTCCTCTAATAAACTCGTATCTAATCCTGTTCATCCTCATCACTCAATAAAAATCTTAAAATCTTCAGCTCTGCTACCTTCGGCACCACCTCCTGTCTTTAAGTCAATGCCACTGTCTCTAATCCATACAAGATAGCAGGTCTTAATTTCCCTTTCATTCTTGCAGATACTCTTCTATCACAAATCACTCCTGCCACTCTTCTTTACCCACAAAACCCTACCTGCACTCTTCTTCACTTCTCTAACACACTCTCCAGTCTGTTGTTCCTACTTTACACTTCTGCTGCCAAACTGTCCTCATACATGTCCTGCACCACCGTCACATACTTTTCTACCAGACGTGATTCCTTATACAATACCACAACTCCTCTCTCTGCACCCTGTCTTACACTTTCCTAGATCTACAAACACACAATGCAACTCCTTCTGGCAATCTCTATACTTCTCCAGCAACATTCTCAAAGCAAATATTGCATCTGTAGTGCTCATCCTTGGCAAGAAACCATACTGTTGCTCACAGATGGTGACCTCTTCTCTCAGCCTGGCTTCCACTACTCTTTCCAATAACTTCATGGTGTGACTGATCAACTTAATTCCCCATAGTTACTAAGACCCGACACATTTCCCTTTTTTTTAAAAATCAGTACCAGCACACTACTTCTCCATTCCTCAGGAATCCCCCTCACCTTCCAGAATCTTGTTAAACAATTTTGTTAAAGCTCCACTGCCATGTCTCCTAAACATTTCCATGCTCTTCACTGAAATTTCATTTGCTAAATGCACACCATTCACCTTAACTCTTAAAATTCTGTAGAGCTGCTTTAAAACAATGGCTGTTGGGGAAAGCGCTATAGAAATAAACTTGACTTGACTTCTTACTAATCCTATCCACCTCCTGCTTTACCATCTTCACATCATCCAACCTCCTCTCTCTTTCATTAACATTTCTCATTCATCAGCTCCTCAACACACTCTCCTTACTTGTCAACACATTTCCATCTCCATCGTTTATTGCGCTAACTTGCAGTACATCCTTCCCAGCTCAGTCGCTCTGCCTGGCCAATCGGTACAAATCCATTTTTCCTCCCTTACTGTCCAACTTCTCATACAGCTCCTCATATGCCGTTCTCTTTCTAGATGTCTAAGTACCTTTGTAGCTGTCTCCCTTCTTATTCTGCAGTAGTTGCTTAATCATTCTGCACCTCCGAGCTTTTGTTTGACCTTTTTCCTGAATCTCACACTACAGTCTTCCTCCTTCTGTTTCCACCATCATATTATTTTTTAGTTCCCGCATTACTCCTCATCTTCAACTTTATAGCCGTCCTACAGACCACCATCTGATGCTGTCTAGCTACACTGTCCACTGCCAACACCTTACAGTCTGCAATCTCTTTCAAGTTGCATCTCCTAAATAAAATATAATCCACCTGTGTGCACCTTCCTCCACTTTTATACGTCACCTTGTGCTCCTCCTACTTTGTAAAAGAAGTATTCGCCACTTTAATTTCCATCCTTTCAGCAAAATCTACCACCATCTGCCCTTTCACATTCCTTTCCTTAAAGCCATACCCATCAGCTCATCATCACCTTTGTTCCCTTCACCAACATAGTCATTGAAATCTGCCCCAATCACCAATCATTCATTCTTAGGTACACTTTCTACTGCTTCATGTACCTCACTGCAGAATAAATCGATTTTTATATGTTTATTACATATGTAATGTTGTTGCACATTTTTCGTTTTATTTATTTATTTAATTCCTCACTAATTCAGCAAATCATCATGGTAACAATCTGTGATGTTTCCTTTATATTTTCACCCACATTTCCAGATAGTTTTGCCTTTAAGCTATGGACACTGCAGAAAGAATCCAATTCGACTTCCCTTCAGTTTGCACTCTGGCACTTTCTTATTAGGAGTGGCAAGGTAACTGAATTCTGCTTGAACCTAAAGTTACACCTGAGCCTCATTTTCCCCTTTCCTCCTCCCAAACTTTACTCATTACCTGGGCCACATTGTCTCCTGTGAACTTCAATCAGATAAAAAAAAAAGTCTCCAGGGCTTTATATCTGAAATATGGCCTAGATTGATGCTGCGGGACTGAGATCATTTGGTATTGTGAAAGCCAACCACAGATTGACATTTATTTGAGAGAAGACTTGATTAAAGCTTTGTGTGTGTGGCCTGTGTTGCATTGTCTATGTATTTGCGATTTTTTAATGCTGTACATTACTGTATATTCCATTAGCCTTATATGAGTCAATGGGGGGAGCCTGACATTTGAACACACTGTAAGAAAAGATTAAATAATATATGATAAAAACACCACAAACAGTCTGTTGTTGTTTGTTTAAAAGCATTTACAGCTGTAGCTGTGGGATAGGATATTGGAATTTGAAATTGAAATTGCTGTGTGTTTATATCCTGTGGGGGATGTTAGAGCCTGGCTGAAGGTCTTTGTATACATGCACTCAGGGAGAGGAAGCGATATAATAGCATATAAAGTCACCACATGCCAATGAAGCCCCTCGGGGATAAAGCTGAGGCAGGAAAGCCCACTATGCTTACAGCTTATTTCATCTACTGCTGATCTCTCTCCTTTTCCGCTTTTCATCCCAACACTTCACTCTGCACAAATAATTTAGAACCAAGCCCTAACCCCCACCTCACCTTCCACCTCTACCACATACACATACATGCCAGCACTATCACCGTCATCAAAATCCTCTATTTCATCTGCACTGCACGCAGGTGCCTGAACTCATTCCACACAGAGGAGATGCAGTACATTCCCTGCTTCTCCATGTCAGTCTCACTGTGATAGGCTTTAAGAGGTGGGCTTATCACCACACCTATTTTCTCATCTCCACCCTCCCTCTACAGCGATTTCTGCAGGCACTACCTATAATGAAGTACCTCTTTTTGAACTGCAGTATGCCTGGAAATCCTTAGGAAGAGTGATTGGAAGTTGAAACAAAGAAATTAGAATTTTAATTAACAGAATACAAAGACATGTACTGCACGTACTTCAATCATGCTTTGTGCATCATTATCATTATTGTGGTCAGATTTCAGGATAAATTTTACAAGTGGTAACAAGGATCCTTGTTGAGTTCACCTAAGCGTAGTAAGGGTAAAGGGATTTTGATTTCCTGTTGTTTATAGAACATTGTCACTATTCAAAGAAAACCGAATGGAATTGAAGTTGAATAACAGCTTTTGACACCAGCATCATCTCAACACTGAAATTAGAATGAGATTCCAATTTCCAGAATACAGTGCAACCTACAAACACAAACTGCAACTCACAATAACACACACTTGTGAAGTATACATTATTTGTGTTTCATTTGTTGTTTCCTATAAGTATTGCAATGCTGGCATTCTGGTTTGATCTCTGTTTTGGTTTTTCCTACATAACATAATGTTTTTGATCGTCAGACCTTTGCTCGCAACATGACCTTGTTCTTGAATTACATCTCTGTTTTGATTGCTAAGCAGAAGTCTATTATACCTGCACTTGTGTCCATAACTGCCTGCAATAATGGCTAAAATTTGTTTTTATTTGATGTCTCATACCACCTCATCCAAAACAGATTACTACATTTAACACAGGTATAGAATCAGCATATGGGAATTTTTCTAAATTGAGAATGATTTTGAACAGTGACAAACTCCAAAAAGATTTTTTTTTACATTTGTACTGCAGTACCCTCATTGTAGGATGTGTAACACTATAAACAAATAATCAACTTACAATGTGATCCTGAATTGAAATACACAGATCTTAATTGCCTTAACATTCCTCAAGCTCAGGAAAATTTTGACCATTCAGCATCCAATTAAATGAAAAGGAATATATTATGTAGCCAACCACTTCAAATATTGTCTTATTTCTATAAATCTAAAAAAAAACAGTATCTTTAATAAATTGTTTACCTACAGTGAAACTAACAGAAGCATATATAATTTCAATAGTGGAAATCTGCAAAAAATATATATTATTTGAAGTAGAAAAAGTTCTTTTCTGCTTTAAAACTTTGAAAACATGCATAAAAACAAAGAGAAGTGAGTTTAATACTCATCAATGCCATTTTTAGACAGACTCTAAACAATTTGGGTAAGTTAATGTTAATACTGTTAAGTCTTAGACTTTTTTTTTAACTACTGGGACTGAATTAGGAAGAAAAACATTAAGCCCATGGATAGAAAATAAAGGTGAGAGAGTAAGACTTTCATTGTCAATTGGAAGCCCAGCTAGTCTGAACACCCTAAAACACATTTGAATCAATGCATCGGCACAAGCTCTTGTACAGAAGTTTATTGCGTCTTAGTATTTTTTTGTGTTTTTTCTCTTAAATGAGGGAGTTAAAAATGTATATTACCAAATATGAGCTTTACAGGCAAAAAAAACCAGGGATGCTTTAAAAGCAAAATGACGTTTCTGCATGATTTTGAAAGTAAAATGTTTTTTAAAATGCACATGAAAGAGAGTGAAAATGACTGTCCAGAGATCAAAGTGTCATAGTGCAAAAAGAAAAACTGAAGTGTAAAGATGGAGAGAGAGGATCAGTTCTAGATCCTGGGTTTTTCCTGGTTTAAACTCCGAATGGCCTGCGGGGTTGTTCCCGAACCAGGAAGTGATGCTCTAAATGGTGCAAGTGTAGAAAGTCTTTAGCACCTGAGAGGGAAGTTTAAAGTCCATTAAGCGTCTCAGATGGTACAGACGCTGCCGGGCCTTCTTCAACAGGGTGTTGATGTGACAGGACCAAGACAGGTCCTGTGTGATGCGAACACCTAAGTACCGGAAACTGTCCACTCTCTCCACTGGCGCCCCGTTGATGTTTAGTGGTTGGTATGACCGCTCCTGCTTCATGCTGAAGTCCACTATCAACTCCTTAGTCTTTCTGACGTTCAGGAAAAGATCTCTCCAGGTTTTTAACCTCCTGTAGGTAGGCCTCATAGGTCTCGTAGTTGTTGGCGATCAGGTCCACCACAACAGTGTCGTCAGCACACTTGACGATAGTGGAGTTGGAAGTGGCCACACAGTCATATGTGTACTGTGAGTTTCTTCCTCGTAACATCTAAGGGAGTGTTTCCTTGCCACAGTCGCCAAGGCTTGCTCATCGGGGATAAATGCACACCATTCACCTTGATGTTGATTTCTGTAAAGCTGCTTTGAGACAATGTCTGTTGTGAAAAGCGCTATAGAAATAAACTTGACTTGACTTGACTTCCCCGACGCCAGTGTTCTGTCCTCGGCCGGTTGGATGGTGTGGTCTGGTACAGCTGGATATAGCCATGTCTCGGTAAAGCAGAAAAGGTTGCAGTCCCGAATGTCCCTCTGGAACTTGACCCTTGCCCTGAGGTTGTTGAGCTTGTTTTCCAGTGACTAAACGTTGGCTCACAGGATATTAGGTAGGGGAGTGCGGTGTGCACATGCCCTCAATCATCTACTAAAGAATGCACACCCTTTTTAACTTGTATGGTTTTATGTATCAGGACATAAAACTATTTTGCTCCTAATCGGGTCTTAGAATAAAGTAAATAATACAACCTTAAATTAATAGATGACATTTTACACCATGTCATTATATATTTTTACAAAAAGAAAACCATAAGAGAAAATCATGTAAAAATTGTACACCTTATAATTCAATAGCTTGTAGAATTCTTTAGCAGCCATAACTTGAACTATTCATGTTCCTTTTGACTTTATCAAAACTCACATCATCATTGTGGGCATTTATTAATGCACAGCTCTCTGGAGGTCCTTTAGCTATTAGACACATAACTGTCTTCAGGTTATGTATGTAACCATGGTATCCTGAGGGAACGAGACACTGCATCAGAAACACTTCGGGAATGCCTCCGCATTGCCCACGCTGTGAATCACGTGTATAATCAGTCCAATGAAAATCGCAGCGCCACCGGTGGGATGACGTCACGACCAGAAAGCTTAAAAGCACATGGAGTAAAACCAGCGCCAGCTTCTAAAAAGGGACAGAAGCGCTGCAGGGATGCAGGCATTGTGGCATAGAAACGCAGCGATTCGTTCCCCTTTGGGAAAACATGGTTACAAATGTAACCTCGAGACGTTCACCTTCAGGAATTTGAGCTGTGTCAGAAATGCTTGGGGAATGAGAGTACAAGCAGGAAACACAGTCTTAACTGTGAGGAACCTCAAAAGCACCTTGGACAAGTCTCATGCAAGGGGGCCTCAGCCTCCAGGTGCCACGGAGAAAGCATGTCACCAACGGGTTCTTACCTAGCGACTGCCCCGCAAAAGGGGGGCATGACAGGTCGCAATGTAAACTTGTTGTTCACATGATGCACTGAACAGGTGCCACCTCGCGGCATTCAACATCCTCATTGAGGGAGCTCTGAATTAAAGAATAGTCTCTACCACCTCGGTGGGGAGACCAGCGGCTAGGAGCTGTGCCCCCTCAGGGGCCACAGTCACAGCCTCTACAGCTTTGGGCCTTTGTGCATTAGTGTACCCCCTGCCTGAGATGAAAAATCCCTCCTAAGAGGAACCTCCTTAAAAGGGGGTTCAAGAAGGGCTACCGGGTCCGAAAACCATGGCCTGCCCAGCCACCACGGGGCCACCAGGAGAAGACAGACTCTGTCCCCTCGAACACGATTCAATTAATTTTTATTTGTATGGCACTTTTAACAATAAACATTGTCTCATAGCAGCTTTACACAGATAATGTGGTGATAAAAATAAATAAGAGGTTCTTTATAAGTGTAATTTTGTCCCTGAAAAGCAAGCCAGTGGCGACTGTGGCAAGGAAAAACTCAAGGAAGAAATCTTGAGAGGAACCAAACTCAAGAGGGAACCCATCCTTATCTGGATTGCACCGAATGTCCATTTATTGCAGATAAATGATGTTGCGGGGTTTAGTAATTGTGATCAGGAAGTGGTTCCCTGTAATGGAAAAAGCACACTAATTTTGGCATTAAGCCTTACCCCCAGCTCCTTCATGTGGAAAACAACAACATCTCAATGCTGCTTTGATTGAGCCAATGACAACCACTTGTTTATATAAGTTAGAATGTGCACCCCCTTTGTGCAGGTGCTGGGTAAGAGGGCAAAACCAAATGGAAGGACCTGGTATAGGTAAGCTTTGGCCCCAAAAGCAAACCTCAGAAACTTCCTCTGAACTGAATGATGAGTGGAGACGCTCACCTTTGCACCTAACAATGCCCGGAGGTGCTGGGTTGCGGTTGGGGTTGCGTTTGCCGAGCAGCTCCATGGGAGTGGTGTGGCAGATATTGCTGGAAAGCCACTGACTGGTTTTTGGACTACTGGAATCTGTCAACGACCACATTAACAGCATCGACAAAAATGTTAGTCAGCACCAGAGTGGTGTCTAGGAGCATGGCCCTAACGCTGTTGGAAAACGAGGGTGGCCATGGACCGGCCAATGGCCCTACAGGTCTCTTTTACAGCCCTGAGAGCTAAGTCTGTATCACAGCAAAGCTCATGGACTTCTACACATCTAGCTCACATAGCAAATCACATAGCAGATCACCTTGTTAGGTCTGCAGCACAGCAATGCTGTGCAGACAGCATGCGGCTTGACCTGCTAAAGCATAAGCTTTGTGCACCAGTGCCAAGGTAGTTTGAAGAGGCTTGGTGGGCAGCGCTGGGGTTGTTAGGGATGACACAGCACCCGGGAAGAGATAGCTAGCCAGTGTTTATTCAACTCGGGACAAGAGGCGGGCCGAATACGGCTTAGCCCAAGACCTGGACACCTCGGTGTACAGGTCCAGGAAAAAGGGCAGACCCCGGCATGGAGGCAGTGACGTGGGTTGCAGAAAGCAGACGTCAAACCTACTAGACAGGCAAGCTTTCTGCTGATTGGCTGGCCAATCTATCTTAAGCTTGACTAAGGCACGGGTCATCACCTCTAAAAGCTCCTTGAAAAGGACAGGCAGAGGTGTTGTCTCTGAGGGCTCGCAGACCTCCATCTCCCACTCCTCGGAGGAAGAGAGGCGGAGCTGTGCACTCTCATTGCAAGGGGAAGAAACTGCAATAAGGCATACTTCCGAACCTAGCGACATTAGTCTGGACCCGGCAGGTGAGGTGGTAGAAAGGGACAAGCCTATCTTTAGAACATCAGCCAGGTCCATTTGCGAGCTCTAGGTCTTCAAACGCTGCTTTGCATAAGTAAAAGCAGAGCCAAAACCATGAGGGAGGGAGGAATGCATAAGACAAAAGCAATGCTTCGTCTTTTTAGTCACTTAAATTTTTTTTATTTACCCCTTTCCATTAAAAACAAACACACAAAGAGCGCTTTCTGAACAAACAGAAGCTAGCGCTGGTTTCACTGTGTGTTTTTATAGCTTCCTAGTCATGATGTCACCCCGCCGTTGATGTAACGATTTTCATTGGACTGATTACACCCAAGATTCAGAGCTTGGACAACGTGGAAGCATTCCAAAAACATTGTTGGTGCAGCACGAGTTACTGAGGAGAAACATTGTACACCTAAGCAGTGCTGCTATTATTTATTTATTTATTTAATTTTTATGTTTGCAAAAATGCTAATTTGCAAAGCTAATTGAGGCTTGTAAAGTATATATGAGATGTAATGCTTCTGCTTTTTTTTTTTTTTTTTTTTTTTTTTTTCTGAGCATTGCACAGTCTGACCTTGTGGTGAATTAGCTGGGATATCCACTCCTGAGAAGATTAACAACTGACTTTAATGTTCTGCACTTTTGAATAATGTTCCTCGCTGTAAAATGATGGACTTTAAATTGTTTAAAAATGGCCTTATAACTCTTCTCAGATTAATGGGCAGCAACAATTGCTTTAAAGATCACTGGTGATGTCTTTTTTTTCTTGGCAATGTGTTAACACACACCTGACAGCTCCAGACCAGCAAGCAGATAGAACTTTGGCTTTTTTAGCTGTGGTTACATTTGCTGATGATCAGTCAGTCATGAAAGCCATAAAGGTATACTTAGTTTTTTACACATGGCTTTTCCATTTTGGCTTTAATTTTGCAAAATAAATAATGAATTGTAATATGTCATGTGTTGTTTATTAAGGTTCTACATTTTGTACCTGTTAAGGACAAGATGATTTGTATTATCTCCTGAAACATAAAATAATAAAATATGTACTTATATTTTCACATGACTGTAGATGAACAGCTGTGGACATGTTGTTGCGAATCAGTTTATTTTATGATTTAAAAAATCTATGGGCGATTTGTAGCATCTTCATGTTTGACTATCCAAATAATGCTCTGCAATCAGTTCTAATTGTGTAATTAGATGTCTTTCATCACATATAATTGTTCTCTTGCTATCAATTTGCCAATTCTTCAGATACATTCTGTGAATCATTGAATATTTATTATACACCCAGAGTAGACTTCAGGCTCTTTAACTGGCCAGAGTTATTTTATATATTTGCCACCCTATATCCTTTACCTTTGCTTTGACCTTTGTTCCATCATTGTGGAAGCAAGGTAAGAATGTGTCTCTAGGGATGTAACCCAAGGTGAAACATATGACTCCCCTTACCCTACAGTTCAAGGAAAATACTAAATTTAATATAATTGTATTTCTCTCTTCATCTTAAATTATTCGCCCTTTCTCCCGCTGGAAGTTTTTCAACTAGGTCAAGGGTAAAGGTAGAAATTAAAGTTGCCTTGACATCTCTTGCTAGGTATTCTTTAACTAGTAAAAATTATCATGAGAATGTGATTTATAATATAATATCTTAAAGTCTTGTACCCTCTACGATTTTCCCCAAATTCCAAATGGCTTTATATAATATAATATATAAGACCTTGCAAGGGTCCATCAAAGAAGTTAAGTCCTTATGCTGTGTCAGGGGCAGAAACTGTCTTAAAAAAAAGAAGACACATCAGTGCTGCCAGCATTGCTTTAGAGCTGGTGCACACACTTTTTCAGCATGCAAGCTACTAATAAAATGACCAAGTCAAAATTATCTACCTACTATAAAAATGCATGAATAAATATTAAAAAAAATGTTGTCATGCGATCTACCCACACAACCTTTGCCATTGACCGGTAGATCGCAATCGACATATCGGGCACCCCTGCTTTAGAGGTTGCAGAGGTGAAGGGTCCGCTTGTCAGTGTTCAGACTATATGTTGCATATGTTGACCCAGAAGAAAGCCTGCAAACAGTTTGCTTAAGAAAACCGGTCCAAAAGCATGAATTACTGGAACCATTTCCTGTCGTCTGATAAAATCAACTAGTTCTGCTCAGATGGTATCCAGCATGTGTGTGTTGATGCCCTGGTAAGAAGTACCAAGAAAATAGCTTACAGTCGAATATGGTGGTGGTAGCATCATGGCCTGGGACTGCATGAGTGCTGCTGGTACTGGAGAGCTGCTGTTCATAAATTCCAACATGTACTGTGACATTTTAAAGTATCACTGGTGTATCATTTCCTGGCACGCACTACAGACGTAGGCTAACCTTTGAAGCTAACAATGAGCAATGCTGAAGGCAACAAGAAGTAAGGGGGTAACATGAATGAGACAGAGGGAGTCAGTGATGTAAACATGACTGAGAACAGATACATTCCTGATCACATGATGATCATCAATTTGAAATACTTTTGTATTTATCAGTACTGTACCTGTGAACAAGTAGTTTGTTTACTTTTTAGAAAAATGTTAATTTTATTGTTGATATTGCATACAAGAATATCTGAAAACGAAACCCATTTAGTGCAGATAGATAGATAGATAGATCAATCGATCGATCGATCTTTGTCATTTTATTGTACAGGTACACATCTACCAGAAGTGCAAAATGTAGCAATCGTGCAAAAGTGCAGATAAATATGTAGCATATGTACAGTGAATAAATATAAAGGCTATAACAGTGCAGAGATGTGTGGACATCATTAGGAAGTACAGAAATGGTTCTAAGGCTATGGCATTGAAGAGGAATGTATATATATATATATATATATACACCATTGAAACCAAGTAGGTTACGAGCGTGGTGTGCGTCTCACACTCGCAATTAACCACTATTACACTATTACATGGGTAAGTGTTAAATTATGTTTACATTACGGTAATTTGCAGTGTATTTGTTTGCTAAAATAGGCTACAAATACTTTTTAAGTGCAGAACTAAGTGATCGAATGAGGTTTCGGGAACGGATTAAATCGCTTTTACATTCATTCCTATGGGGAAAATTTGGTCGAACGTACGAGCAAATGGACCTACGAGCAATTTTCAAAAACTAATTATGCTCGTCTACCGGGGTTTTACTGTACAAACTATTTTTTCTTTACAACAGAATGGATTTGGAGCAAGAACACTATGGTGCTTCCTGAGATGTTTTGTGTCCCTTCGCCTAAAATGTGTTTGGAAAACAAATCTGATTTGAGTGGGAAAGCCCTGCTGTCTGTTTGCTTGCACAATGTTTACTATTCTAATTTGACCTCTATGATTTGTTAGTCATACCACAGAGTCTTATGGCTACTGTGATAACATAACATGCTACCAGATGCATTTGACTAGATAGTAGAATAAATCGATTTTATAAGGTGCATCAAGTATTCTTATCTGCTTAGTATATGCAAAAAGCTAATGTGACTTGAAAGTAGACTCTAATTTCTTCAGGAAAGCAATTCAGTTGTATATGCTGGTGTTAATGTTAAGCAATAGATTAAATAAAAAGGGAGAAGAGTAACCATGACTAACTATACATCATTCTAAAGCTTCAAGTCTCAAGCAGCGATTTCAGATTAAAAAATAAAAAAATTAGACTATTTTTTATTGGAAAAGGTATAACGAATGTATTTGCTGAATGTCTGTAAGCAGTACACAACAACATGCATAAAAAAATGCACTACTCACATTATTATTGTAATAACGAGTCACAAACACATCTACTGCTGCTAATCCTGGTTTATTAGGAAAGATAAGGGTCCACTGAACCACATGCTGTGAAGCATTTTTGCTCCAAACAAACAACAGTGTTGACATTTATGAATAACTTTCACATAAAAACGACATCTTGTTGGTAAAAAACAAAAAACAAATATGGCTGGTAGAATATAGTTTTACAAAACGCTTGAGACCACAAAATAAAAAATTATAAAATAAAAAGTAAAAGAGGAGAAATCTTTGGTTGAGTCTCTACTCAATAGGCAGGATACATGTTTTTGTATGCACCACCTATCATTTTAAACCTTTTATTTCCAGCCAGTAGCATTATGGAAAGAAAATGATTGATGGAAAATGTAGCCAATAAGTGCAGGATTTTAATGATATATGGGAGGATTTTATTCCACATGTGTGAGTCTTAGTTTTATTATTCTTTACAAACTCTTACTGGCCGAAGCAGCACGTGTTGTGACGAACCAGGAAGTGATGCAGCTCTCAGGTCAACACAAACAGCTGTTTATAGCTCGTGCTAACTGGACTTTGATTACTAAAAAAAGAAAACAAGGGGAAAAATGGACAATCAAAAAAGTTGTTTTATTGGAGATTAGCAAAAAAGTATATAGACATGGAGATCTACATCTGTTACAATATATCTCCTTTTATAGTTTTATACGATTTTAATGGTTTTATAGCCTGTTTGTTTTTACAAAAGAAATGCTTAAAAAATAAGTTTGTGTGTGTGTGTGTGTGTGTGTGTGTGTGTGTGTGTGTGTGTGTGTGTGTGTGTGTGTGTGTGTGTGTGTATTGTTGAGATTGGAATGGCCAGACATCAATATAAATGGCTATGATTGTAAAACAATAGCTTGTCTGGCTACCTGGCCATCAATATGAATACCAACTCAATATCAATATCCCCAAACATGTATAACAAAATCATTTATTGGTCAGCCATTAATTAATATGCAGACTGTATGAATAGAGTATGAATGAACACCTGAGTTTAGCAGGTGACTCTTAAACAGGTGGAGGGAGAAAAGGATCAGACATAGTCTCAGATAAATGTTTGTAGAATCTCATTTGTTACGAAAATCTTCATAAAATTTTAAATATATGCTCATGAGACATGTGGCTTTTAAACCAGTACTTTTCTAGAATTCTCCAGGACTATAAAATAAAAATAATGTTCAAGTGTCTTCTTTCCAAAGGTATTTCAATTGTGTATGTAGCACATTTTTATCAGGAACTGTCAACATTTTAAGTTAGATAGGTGTTTTCAGCTGTAAGTCCTAAAATTTGGGAAAGGAGGGGCGAACCAGACAGCCTTAGATAAATGTTTGTAGGAATCAAATTTTTTATGATATCTTTATTCAATCAAAAATATGAACTCATGAGACATGTGGCTTTAACATGTGGCCATTACTTTTATGGATTGCTCCAGGACTGATTTCATGTATTTATATATGAAGGGGAAAAAAATCAATGAACATTACTTAATCATCTATAACTTATAATAATTTTAAGCAATATCAACAGTAAATAATGGACATTAAAGCTCAAAGTGTCTCCTTTTTTAAAGATATTTAAATTGTGTATGTATCCCACTTTTATCAGAAACTGGTAACATTTAAAGTTAGGTAGGGCATTTCAGAGTCCCAAAATCTTTATATATAAATATATATATATATATATATATATATATATATATGTATGTTTATCAGGAAAGAATTATAGTGTAGCTTTATAAGTACCACCATTAATTAAAGTGTTACCTATTTTTTTCTATGATTTGCTGTAATGATTACAGAATCCATAAAGATCCATAAATATAATGCCACCCTTGATAGTAATGATAGTCGTAATTAATCATACTTGGTCTAGATCATTAAAAATAATTGCAATAAGAAGCGTGAGTCTTCTGAATCCTCCTTTATTGACTGCTCCCCCTTTAACAAGAGGAACATAGCCTTCATCAAAGATACAAGAAATATTGGTATATCTTTTTTCACTCTGTGTCCTTGAAGAGCGCACTAATACCTCAGCACTGAATATAAAATATCTAGTAAACGAGGAAAAAAGTTTTAAACAAAAACATATCAAATCCTAAACCACCAACAATAGCATGAAAAATTCTGTGCCAATAGTTTATGACTAAGCAAGCTTTGCCTAATCTTGTTTTTTTTTTCTACAGCATGTTTTTGGATATCTGTAAATAAATATCACAAAGGTAAGACAAAAGAGTTCATTTGCTATCTGCCTCTATTAATTCATCATATCCTGACACATTTGCTGACACTTTGAATGTGGACAATAGAACAGACCTTGCAGGAAGAACAGTTTAGAAGATCAGATCATTAATTTATGCCAGTAATCAACTTTAGCTACAGCTAACACAGAACATGATGACCTTGTTAGCCATGTAAAGATAAGCATGGACATGGAGAGACAACGATATAGAGCGATAGAGAGAGATAGAGAGAGAGAGAGAGAGAAAGAGAGAGAGAGAGAGAGAGAGAGAGAGAGAGAGAGAGAGAGAGAGAGAGAGATTATAGATGTTTTTGCCAAAAAATTTGTTTCAATGATACAAACTTATTAGGGCATTCATATTAGGGCATTCTGCTAAATGCCACAAATGTAAATATATAGGGGGCTTTTTGTAAAGGTCAAACTCTCCAGAAGACTAAAAGTAAAATTTAATTTAATGCTGATTGAGACTAACCTTTTAAAACTTTGTGTAAATGCAAATTATGTTTTAGATTTTGTTTCTAAAGATTAATTTCACAGAAAAAATAATACAATTTAGGAAAGAAAACTGCCTATAATGAGTGACTGAAGTACACATGCATGAACTTCCTTCTAATACTAATTAATTTAAGGCAGTCAACCAGGCTGTGAATATTAGATGCTCTTTGTAAGGGCTTAATTTGTCATTTGTGAGGCACTGGGACAACAAAGGGGCAGTGATCCAGCAAGTCAGCAGGGAGGGAAACTGGAGACCCTGGAGCTGTGAGGCAGCAAGACTACAATGTCAGAAAAATTGGAACTAAACTATATTATTCCTTGTCAATGGGCTGCCCCCCTCAAGGGTACACCTTTTGTACATTTAGTATATCTGTTGCATGAATATGTGAATGTGGTTTCCTTTTAAAAACTATTTAATATCTTTTTTTTATTGCACCATAAGAACCACTCTTGTATGTTTAATTTGATTTTAGAATAATACGTTTTAAAGGTGTAAAATAGAGTGTTTAAACTCTCTGGGAGCATTTTAGCTGTATCAATACCTCAAACTCCAACAATATGTATAAAACAACACAAAAAAAACCCCATTAAATCTTGTCTCATTATAAAAAATAACCCAGTTTATTTTTGATTGCTTAATTGAGAAATTAAAGTTTAAAATCAACAGATTTTTCCCCTACCATTTTTAGACTCCATACTTCATCATTTTGTCAGTGGCAGCCTGATTTATATTTTTCAGTTAGAAGAAAACATACTGTCACTGGAACACAAATGCTATTGTACATAATCAATTCAAATGTATTATTTACATTGTGATGCCAAGGTAGAGATGTCTGTGCAAAACCGTCAAAAATACAAGTGGTCCAAATTAATTAATTCATATTCAATAACCAATAAGAGTCATGGTAGGTCTGGAGACCATATTGGGTATGAAGTAGGAGTACACCCTGCATGGGAGGCAGTCTATTGCATGGTATTGTGCATGCTCAAATTCACATAAATATATGTATCAGCATGTTATAGAAAGGTGCAAGTAAAACTAAGCAAAATGCAAAGCAAATCAGCATGGAAACAATGTAGACATGCTACATTCCATACAGACAGTAACCCAAACTCAAATTTGAACTTGGGATTCTATCACTGTAATGTAGCACCACTGTCTGATATACCACCATACCTCTAAAGGGCTCTAATTCTGAATTTACAGAAAGAAATTCACGATTCTAAAACTAAACTAATGTGTAATTACTATATAAAGATGGATGCCCACATGGTACTTAAATGGACAGTATTAGCAACATGTGCAGCTGAGTGTGAACAGTTGGCACGTCTTTCGCTTCTGATAAAAAGCTGTGGGTTTAAAGACGATCTATTGGTCGCCTAACAAAGACAGCAGAGATAAATTGGATCTGTCGCCTTCGTTTTCTTACCTCGCATAGCTGTGATAAAATGGAACAAATGCAGAGGATTTCTAAGCCATTCCAGAGCAGGCAAGGTGACGAGTGCTGATGAAGCCATGTTTAAAACTGCAGCACATGTACTGTAGCATTTAACTCAGAAATACAGTTTGTATGAAAGTATGGACAATTTTTTTTTTTCATTTAGAATATTAATTTATTCAAAATCTTTGAATTTATTTTATTTTTGAATGATGTAATATTTTATTTAGTAAAATGCTTCTTTTGACAAACATTGCTGCACCCTATCATTACCGAGTGAGGTGACAGGAAGTCAGTTGCTATTTGTTTGTGCATAGAATCAGTGATGTGAAATCATTATCATAATCTTTTCTGGATAAACACAACTGCACATTTATTTAAACCAGCACCTGCTACCTTCTCTATGTATTTTGCATTTAACTATGGTATTGTGTGTGTGTGTGTGTGTGTGTGTGTGTGTGTGTGTGTGTGTTTCAGCTCATGGTCCAATTCACCTTTTTTCCCCTTCTCTCTATTTCATTTGTCCCCTTCGGTAATGTGAGAAAAACGACAGCTTGGGGGTCTGATCAAATTGACCTTGATGTTAATGAGCTTCTCTCAGATGGAGTATGTTCTCTTTCCTTCTCTCTCACTCTCTCTCTCTCTCTCTCTCTCTCTCTCTCTCTCTCTCTCTCACAAGCACACACACACACACACACACACACACACACACGATTTACCCACTGTAATTGACACTGCTGCCCTGTTAATGCAGTGTCACTTACCTCTCTGTCAATCTTCAGGAGACTTTTTAGCCTGCACTTGTCATATCCATTAGACCAATCGGGTATACCCGCAGCTCAGGTTGTTTCTCTGAGCCCACCTATCATACTCTACCTATATAGGATGTCACACAGGTGACCAAATACATATCAGAATGCATTACTTTTTATAATAACATATCTCGCTGCTCACTTCTTACACTTCATATATTGCATAATATTATGCATCCAGAGCCTTTCTGTTTTTAGATCACTGATATGTCCTAGTTAAGAATCTCCAGCAAAACAACTCAAACAAAAAAGCAGCAACAAAGCTCAACTAATCACATTAGTTATAATTAAAAACAAATATGAGTCATTCAAAATTGAATTCTTCTCCAAAGCAAACTGATATTGAGACAAGCGGGTTACATCTTTTTGCTATAAACTTCTTTTTTTTAATCTACCATCATCTAAAAGTCCAACTTTGTATTATCTAATAGTTACAGAGCAACAGTTTGGACTTTTCTTTTAAATGTAAAAATCTGAAATATAAACTTAATACAGTTAAAAAGTGGACATACTGAGCACTTTATTAGGAACACTCAGTAGTGGGTTGCCAGGGGGTGAGCACAGCCTTCGCCGCTGGCCCAAACTTTATCAGAATTATTGACTAATGTTGTAATACATTTTTGGGTAAAAAAAAAAAAATGGGAGAAGAAATTGATTTGGTCGCAGATACACTTACAAAGACATTTACGAGACAGGCTTTTCAAGAAAAGATAGACATAGTGAAGAAAAAGGTCAATTGCTGAGCTTTTCATAAACCATTTAGATGTTTGCTTGTTTTTTTTTTTTTTATTGTCCAGTTTAAACAAAAACTCACAATTTCCCTTTATATTAAATCCCCAGGAAAATTAAATGTGTAAAAAATAATTCACACAAATGCACTTTATGAAGTTGATGAAGATGATGTATGAGGTTGGTGCAGTGAAAGGAGCCTTTCTGAATTGTTTCTTTCTTTAGTAATGGCTTTCATTCTCACCACGTGAGATACCTGTCTTTAATATAGTGCTCTGTTATACTGTGTTTCTGTATAATACAGATAGTTTCTATAGCCGTGTTGCCATAACGATGGTATTAAAAGGTGGATTGATTCATGTAGGTCACTACTGAAGGCCTAGGTGTGAAATGCATGGCCTGCAATTGGAAACACTATACAGTATTATATTCACATTGCCCTTTCACTCCTTTGTGGGATGGATTCCACAAGATGTTGGAAATATTCTCGTGAGATTCTGGACAATGTGAACATTATTATACCCAGTACACTATACTGTACCTAGGATTGGTGTAGTGTTCCTAATTAAGTGCTCAAATAATGTATATAGTGCAAGAATGTGCACACAATGTGTGTATATTTATATTTGTGCTATTTTGTCCATGCCACCATCCTACTTTAAAATAAGTATACTGTATACATATTGTTGGGTTTGCCTGCAATATCTTTAAGTCTAAGGTAGTGAATATAATGTGTTTGTGACCCAAATACTCTGAGAGGAAGTTGGTACAGGCGAGATCTACAGTACATAGCAAAAGCAGGACATTCAAAAAACAAACTAAAAACAGAACAGTTTAAAATGATCTTCAGATCAAGTTAAGTCAAGTAAGCTTTTATTGTCATTATAACTGTATACAGTTTCTACAGTACACAGTGAAATGAAACAACACAAAATTAAATAAAATTGTATTGAATTAACACAAAATGACAAAACTAAACAAGACAAACAAACGTATTTACACGATTATGTAAAGTGCATGTGAGCAAACAACATTGTATGCAAACACAATACAGTACATTGAGACATTAACACAACAACAGTGCAGCACTGACAAGTACACAGAAGTGATTGTGTATTATTACAGATTTTGTGATAAATATAATGTGTGTAATCATGAACAGAAACAGCATAAAATACACCAGCATTTAAAGAGTGGCCCAATTATTGAGGGCAAACCACGCAACTGCCAACACATCCTACACTGAGCAACACTCATCACACCAGGTTTTAAGTGGTAGACAAAATCATGCACTAAATCTTACTGCTCCTGTAATTACCTGAAAAAAAATCAAACTGAATCCGAAATTTATTTCATTTACATTGCAGCTTTTTTTTTTTAACTGACCTCATACTTTCTGTACTTTCTGCTTGATTTCCTATTATATGTATGATATATATATATATATAAATGTTTGAGGAAGAAAAGTGCACTGTGCATGTTACCAAGTGCTTGTTGCTTTAATTTTAACTTAATGGCAAATAATGTTTTTATTTTATTTTATTAATTTTTTTGTTTGTTTTTTATAGCTCACTGGCCTACAAATATTTGGAAACCTGCAAGTTTTCAAGAACAAGTGGCTTCACATTGAACTATAACATTAGATTTCACTGTATAAATGTCTCTCTGTTCCCCCATGTGTCTGACAAATGTTTCTGTATATATTTTGACAGGAAAAAAAAACAAACAAAAAAAAAACATTTGTGTGTTTGCTAAAACATGGATGCTTTGATATTTAGATAAATAGTATCTGTATATTTTCACATATACATCTTATGTGGAACACAGTTTAGTCTGACAGATATTACAATAAAATCTACATTTATGGCAATTGGCAGACGTCCTTATCCAGATTGGCTAACACGTATCTAAGTTTTATATAACCGAGCAGTTTAAGGGTAAGGGCCTCACCCAAAGGCACAGTAGTGACAGCTTGGCAGTGCTAGGATTTGAACCCATGACCTTCCAATCGGTTTTTTTGTATCTTAAATGCCTAGCTAGCTTTTCTGCATTTAGGAATGTTCATTATTGAAAAGAAGAAAAGCGCATTCATTTGTTCTTTTATTTTCCTTTCATTTTTAATTATTCTGTGGTATTGACTGATGGGGTCAATTATAATATGAAAAACAAAATCATCCAATTTATAGATTGGACATAAATAAATATAATTAAATAAAGTGTTTCAGGATTATAAACAAGGAACTACATTTCCCATAAGCCATTGCATCTAAATTACCTATATGACTTGCTTGTTTGCACACCTGATTCATGCTGATTATAATTAGTCTCACCGTTCATGGCACTTCTTCTCTGTCTTATATTTCCTTTCATGCTTTTTGATGTATGAATGCCTATGCAATTCATTCAGTTTTTAACTCCAGATTATGCTTGTTGTTTCTTTGTCTCATCTTTTAGTGAATATTTTCAAATTAGTTTGCTTGTTCATTTGCATATATAATTATATGCAGCCTGCTTCCTTAGTCTTCAAATTACAAGTCGGCATGCTGAATGCCCTGATGATACATACTGTAGATCCTAGTGTATCACCTTTTTTGTGTGTGTTTCATAACACACACATTTCATTCTATTGTATTACTTTATTATTCTACTGCTTTCAATATAATAAAAGATTAAAGAAGCAACGAGAGAGAGAGAGAGAGAGAGAGAGAGAGAGAGAGAGAGAAAGCACAAGTGAGAGTAATTATTGCTACATATGGTTGTTTATATATTTAATATGTTCAGTTTGAACAATGACAAAAAATGTTTTAAGACCTTTACAATTTTTTGTAAAACATTGCTTAAACCATGGAATCAAATTTCTATTTTGTATTCATTTTATTCAAATCACATCGGGCCGTTTGGCAGTCTTAGCGTTTTTGGTGGCTTAAAGAAAAAGAACAGAGAATGAGAGTGCAAACAGGACAATTATAATTTATGCTTGATTGATAAACGTAGCCAAGTGTGTAAAGTTCAGGAGAAACATAAAAAAATAATAATAATAGTTTACTGAATCCATGACATTCCAGTCTGAATGGTTCTCTTTGATGTAAAAATAGTGCTGTTGTTGACAAAGGCGTGTAATTGATTTTGCAGTGTTACACTACATAACCTGAACCGCTCATTGTTCCAGAGAAGATAGATGAACATTTGTTTGTTTAGATGAAGGTCAAAGAAAAGCCTGTGTGGTAAAAGTCATGGGAAATGTCACGAGTAAGAGAGGCCTGCTATAAGATGTATTGTATATAGCTATAGATGTTTTATAATAAAAAATACGATTCAATATTTTGTTCCAAATAAATAAATAAATATACTATTGATAAACTTCCACCATATTCTTCTTCTCTCCTCAATCACTTGCTTTTCTTTCTCTAATCTTCCTTTCTCAGTTTCAGTGGACAGTCTGAGCAGATGACTCTGTAAACGTCAGGCAACTTGCCCACTTCTTGGCCCATGCTTTGAACATCAATCACTGGTTCTCAAAGGGGTTGCATGCCTGCACTTTCCATCATTCCTCTATCTCCCTAATGCCCGTCCTGCTCAGTAGCAGGACATTTTAATGCACTCTCAATGTCAGACATTTCAAAACTACAGAAAGTGAGCACAAGAGAGGAAAGGCAAGGTGGAAAGGGACATAGAAGGAGAGATTATGTATTAAAGAAATGTCATATTTCCACTTAAACTGACAACATATTTTTTTTATAAAAGCTTTTGCTTAGTGCAGTGCACCATTTTATTTAAATGTAAAATACATGAAGGACTAAACCTGAAATACCAAAAGAGAAAAGATTAGCCTTTATTGCAAGCTGGTCCCCAACATTTAAGAAAAAATAAGGTGAAAAAAAATGGTTGCCTTACCCTAGTCCTTGTGACTATAATCTGAGAAGGTTCTGAAACATGATTTTAAACTAACAGCATACTCTCTAAACAGTGGAAATTAGTGTATGTGATATAAAATGAACATATTATTCTATAATGACTCATAATGTATCATAAAAAAATCTGCTAAAAAAAAAAAACATTTCATTTAAGCACATTTATAAAAAATATGCTAACATTCAACAACAACAAAAACAAAAAATCTGAAAGTACCATGGCTGGAAAAGTCAGAAAATCTGTTATTTTTGTCTTTACACTGTATATATTGCTTGAGGAAAAATGTGGACATGGTGAAATTCTGATATTTTCAAATAAATGCAATTCTGAGTGCAACTGGTTTCATTTACAAGTAATAACAGTGACACTTTCAGTTTTATAAACAAAGAAATGAATGTCTACATTTAACTTTGTTTATTAATAAAAAGGAATGAATTAATTAATAAAATACATGTATTTGTTCTTAGTGTTGTATATCAGGTGATTAGATTAAACACTAATGCTGTTAACAGTAGGTGCCATCTAATCACCTGATGTAAAAGTCATCTAAGAATTATCTTGAAAAACGTTCAAAAAAATAAAATGTGGCTGTTGTTGGCCCAAAGAATATAACTATGTTTAAATTAAATAATGTACTTAAGTTTGTGTATTAAAATTAAAAGAGTCGTGTTGACAAAATAAAAAAATAGTAAGATTTTATTTTAACACAACTAATTTAAGTAAAACGAATAAAAAAAGAGTAGTCTTGCTTCTGCAGTACCGCGCTTTGGTCAACAGGTGGAGTAATATCCGCACATGCGCAGATGAAAAGCAGATTCAACGCGAACTTTTCTGCTGTTTTTGATCGGTGCCATTTAATGGGAATCAGTTTAAACAAAGTTCACGGTGCAAAAAGAGAAAACAAGTGAAGATTTTTCCTTGTGGACACACAGCCAGGTGAGATTTCTAATTTTTTTAATCTGTATAGAGGCTTTTATAGGTTAGGTTGGTTAATCGCAAATAATCTTATGTTTTGTATGATATTTTCATGATGTTAACATGTTCCTCATGTGTGGGTTTCACATTCATGTTAGTTATTATTTATATTTGTTGAAATGTGATTATTTGATTTTAATATTCGATTCTTATTATTAGGGTAATTTTAATCTTTGCCATGCTGTTTGTCTTTGTCTGGCAGGAGGACGGCAGTGATCGGATATTAGTAGGCCATTCCTAGAGGTAATATTTCTAAAACACCTTATATATACATATACTTTTGGTGTAGTCTATATCTGTGTGTGTGAGATTCGTTAACAGCCTGAAATTAAGTTACAGTACAGAGGTTTTCCAAGAGGGGTTCTACTTGAAATATGCCTCATACGGTTCCCTCAAAGAAGTCGAGTCCTCGCACTGTGTGTCAGGTGCAGAATTGCTGAAGCATTGCTTTAGAGGTTGCAAAAGCGGAAGCTACACTTGTCAGTGCTCAGACCATACTCTACACACTGCAACAAGTCGGTTTGCAGGCCATCATCCCAGAAGGAGCCTCTTCTGAAGCTGCTCATAAGAAAACCCACAAACAGTTTGCTGAAGACGACCTGTCCAAGAGCATGAACTTCTGGAACCATGTCCTGTGATGAGACTAAGATAAACTTGTCTGGCTCAGATGGAGTCCAGCGTGTGTGGGCACGACCTGGTGAGAAGTACGAAGAAAATTGTGTCTTGCGTACAGTCAAGCATGATGGTGGTAGTATCATGAGCCGTGGTTCATTGTGAGAAACATTCCAACATGTACTGTGACATTTTGCTGCACCTGACGCACAGTGCGAGGACTCGACTTCTTTGATGGACCCTTACAAGGCCTATTCCAAGTAGAACCCGTCTTGGAAAACCTCTGTGCCAATTTCAATTTCAGGGTGTTACTGAATCTGCGACCTGGATAGTTCACGGCTTATTATTTGGAACCAGACTGTTTTAATGAAACAGTGTGCACCAGAGTTGTGTTTTTGCACCTGCAACAATTGGAACAACTCTGACCTTAAAGATTATTGTGCATCTTTTCCATAGCAGAAATCGAATAATTCTCCGGATTTAGGACCATTTTTGGATGTCTTGTAGTGGTTGCTAGGATTAACAAACTTGACTTTTGTAAAAACCTTACAGTGGGATAATCTGTATAATAAGTTTTAGATGTACAGTAAAGCGCCAACTTATGCTCATTTTACATTGTTCAGCATGTCTCCATCGAGGAAAAAAAACGGGAATGCATCCTGAAATCCCTTATTGTCTACCTGAATAAAGACCTTCAAAGGAAGGAGTGTATGGTAAGTCATTTACATTTTTCTAAAACATTTTATGTTTCTGTGCAACAAACCCCTCCCTCTCACCCTTGATCTGTTGGTAATTCTCTTTTTATACTTAATATTTTTAGGATGTTAATGCAACACCACCCTGGGAATCTATGACCTCGAGCAGATGCTACAGACCCATATAAAGATGTTGGCATATCATTATTATTGAAACAAGTAAAAATAAATTATAGTTTTGGAAAATAAATATTTTCATATTTTGTACTGTACACATTCTTGTTGGAAAAAAATGTAAATACCTGTAGATTCATTGAATAAACTAATCAATAAAACTGGATTATTTGTTTTGGTTGAAGGCAGCAATATACATTTTAGAATAATTGAACTTTATTAACTTAAGTTGATTTAACTAAACAACATTACATTAACTTTATGTAATTAACTTAAGTTTACTGAAATCAATATTGTTAATTAAATGCAACCTAACTGAGTTATGTGGAACCTGTTGACATAAGAAAGTTAAGTAAGGCCAACATATCATTTTTTTTTTCAGTGCTGGCACTGGCTTTTCCACCAAGTAACAAATCTGTAATGGTTATTTATAGTTTAAACTAGTTTAAAAGTCTACAAGGTTTTATGCTGTTTGTAAAATGAGTTTTCTAGAATTTTTTATCATTCCACAAGGCATTTTTATTGTTTTGTCCTTTTCACTGGACCCTGCCATTCTACATTTTCCAGCTTCTGTGTGTCATAAACGAATCTGCTCATAAACCTGTCTCTCTGAAAGCCTCTTACTTTAATTCTGTATTTCATGTTATCAGGCTTTGGTTGTGTGAAAAATGATTGTTTGCTCTGTCCAGTGTTGAATCTCTCTCTCACCACTACAAATGTAAAGCAAGTAATGCTGCTGAGGGTGGGAGTATATGTGTGTGTATGCGTTTGTGTGAATGTGAGGAAATGGAAATTCCTGTCTCAGTCCACTTTTGACCCTGATTAGCTCAGGTAATGAATCTGTGCCATTAGAGCGCTAATAAAAAGAAGTAGGGTGGAAAAGGTAACAGGGGTAATGGGGTCCCGACTCACTGTCTAAATAAACTCTACACTGACATGCTCTTGAGAGGAGCAGCACCAGTGAAAGCACCGCCTTGGGAACTTTTCTTTAATCTAGCTAAATGCAATAGACTTTCAGGGTTATTCTATTTAGCTAGAAAGCTCATGGTAGTTTTAACTGTTTCACTACAGCACAGAAGGATAGGACAAAGCCTCAACATTTATGAGACAGTTTAAAAAAAAAAAAAAAGCCCTCTACAATTTTTTTTTTTTTTTTTTCAATAGGAACAGATATGCAATATGTATTCAACTTAATTTTTTCCTCTTCATCACACATACATAATACAAATGCTTTATTGAAAAAATACAATTGGGCCTCGTAACAACACACAATCGAATGTTTTACCATCAAATTCTGTTTGTTAAAACTCATGAACTAACATTAAAGTTACAGTATGTGCATTATTTGAATTTGAATTATGGGTGTTCTGTGTACTGTGAAAAACACTCTCATTTGTATTTATACTCACCATCCACTTTGACAGGAACATGTGTAGCTCTGTTCATTTATGCAGTTGTCCAGTCATCCGATTATGTGTCAGCAACACAATGAATGAAATCATACCGATCAAGAGCTTCAGATAATGCTTACATCAAACATAAGAATGGAGGGAAAAGTAAAATCAGTGTCTTTCAGGAACTGATGGAATTGTCACACACAGCAATCACTTCTATGGACACAGAATGATGGGAATGTGTAAAAAGTAAAAAAAAAAAATTAATTCCAGCAGTCTTTGGTTCTGTGTTTAGGCAGACTCATCATAATTTAATATCCTTGCCCCTTTCCTGAATTCAGTTGCCCTGTGTCACACTTAATTGTTGAAGTTCTTCAAATTAATTTAACATAAGATAAAGACAACTTGATTTGATTAATTCATTCATGATTAATTGAAAGAAGTTATCCAATATCAGCTGTCCCTGTCCCTGAAAAAAATGCTTTTTTCCCATTAGTTCCATAATCAAAAGAGTGACTCAAATGTAACTATGTAACCATAAATTGGGGTATAGTTGGATTGGATCACATGCCATGCCATGGAGAATGTCATGTGTGGCATTCCATGCCACGCCATGTGGGCTTTAGCTCTATCTTGAATCTATTCTCTTCTGGTAAGGTAGGATTCTAACTTTCTATATCTATCTAACTCAGTTGATTCTAGATTGTTGGTCTGTGCTTATTAGTTCTGTCAGGTGATTAATCAAGGGTAGTTTCAGTCTCACTTAAGGTGTGAATTGTCGGCAGGGGTTACTCACTTATATTGAAGGTGTAGGTAGGCCCCCTAAGGCCAGTAACGCTTAGTGTTTATTCAGAATTTCTTATTTTACTTTTACTTTTTAAAACACATTGATCTCAAATTGGGAGATCAGTCATGTGCCTCAAACCCATCTCTGTAGTCATCTATTAAAGACACAGACGTTCCTATCCACAGAACAGATGTCACATTGCCCAGTAAACTCTGGGTTCAAAGCGACACATTCCACAGAGATGGCCTTTCTGGCGGTTTCGGAGAAATTGCATGCTGCTCGGTCAGCCAAGCTGTCAACTGTACTTATCTTCTTGGACCTTTCAGCAGCATTTGACACAGTCAACCACACGACTCTTTTGTCAACCCTCAAGAGTGTCGGTATTCACGGAACAGCATGGGAATGGTTTGCTTCCTACCTGGAAGGTCGCTTATACCAGGTAACATGGAGGGGATCCACATCTGCCCCATGCAGACTCACCACTGGTGTCCCACAAGGCTCGGTACTTAGTTCCCTCCTTTTCTCCCTCTATACCCACTCCATCGGTAAAGTCATATCCTCACATGGGTTTTCTTACCACTGCTATGCAGATGACACTCAACTAATCTTTTTTTCTTTCTCCATTAGATACCACAGCTTCCACTCGGATATCAGCATGCTTGACAGACATATCTTCGTGGATGAAACTCAACCCCAGCAAAACAGAATTTTATTTATATTTATTTAGAAACGTATCTAAACATCTTCTAAATCAAACTATTCTATTAATGTGAATAGGCTAAATACACACAGCAGCATACTCTACCACAACTTAAAAATGTTTACAAAGCCATTTCTAAGGCTGTGGCACTTCAGGCAAACACAGCAAGTATCTTCAAAGAAAGGAAACTTGGATCAGTAGTGAATCTTTCCAAAAGTGGTTGGCCTAACAAAATTAAGGAACTACATCCCTGATTCACCTCAGACAAGGCAAGTGTTCATGATTCCACTTTTAGAAGCAGACGTAGCAAAAAAAATGGCCCCTAGGAGCTCAATCAAAGTGAGACAATTGGGTTCTTGGTCACCTCATTTACTTAAACCCTTCTACCTCGCATGCACAGTTTGTCCATCTACCAGCTCTTGGAAGAGTCCTGGTTGTGCCATACTTTTCCATTTAAGAACTATGGAGGCCAATGTGCTCTTGGAAATCTTCAATGCAGCAGCAATTCTTTTTAGCCTTTTCTTTTTCTGAGCTCTGCAGGCAGTTTCTTTGATTTTATGGCTTTGTTTTGCATATGCATTGTTATGTGTGAGCTGTGAGGCTTTCTATAGAGAGGTGTGTGCCTTATAATCATGTTCAATCAATAAACTTTTCCACAGGTAGACTACAGTCAAGGTATAGAAACATCTCAGCAATGATCAAGAGAAATGAGAGGCACCTGAGCTAATTTTTAGGTGCTGTTGCAAAAAACAATTACAGACATTTCTAGAATTCTGTTTTTACTTTTTCATTATGGGGTAATGTAATCTACTGAGTAGATTTTATATTTTATGAATACACTGTGTGTGTGTGTGTGTGTGTGTGTGTGTGTGTGTGTGTGTGTGTGTGTGTGTGTGTTACATATGAATTATACATATAAACATATAAGTATATCTTACAAACACACACACACACACAGGTTTTGAGTCAGATTAAAGTGACAGTACGAGATTCTTTAAAAATCAATATGTATTTACTATACATGGGTCAGCTGCATTTAGATACTATTCTGATATTATTTTTTAGTGGGTTTACATGGCTGTTGCTCTTTTCATTAACAACCCTGCTTTAAGGTACTGCAGCACTACGTGCGATTGAACTGTCTAGATCAGAACATTAACCGCTTTTTGCACTTGGGTTTTAGGCCTTGCTTTTACAGTCTAATGTAGCATGAAATGTTACAAAATGTCACCACGCAGCATAAGATAACAGAATTTATTTTTACATTTGATCAAGAAGGTATTTTTTCTACCCAACTGAACAATAAAGGTGTGCAAAGAGACCGTTTTTGTAGACAGACTAATTCCTGGCTTTAATTAAAGCAGGCAAAGGGCTCTTGATGCTGCCTGAACTCTGAAGTGTTTTGATGACAACACCAATTACACCATCCTTCCCAGAACCGCATGAATGCCATTTTGATTGGAGAGCAAAACCACTGAAGTACTGACAACATTTCATTTCTGAGCTGCCTGCCATTTTCTCAAGCATCATGATTTTTCTTTAAATCATAACAAAAAAGAGAGGTGTGTGTCTGGGTGAACACAGTTATTTATCACAAAAGACAGTTACATGTCCAAACCCTTTTGAGCTCGAATTTTAAGCATCTACAATACAGAAAAGACCCATATCAAATAAAATTTGACAAAATATAAAAAACATAATATAATCATTAATTTTAAAGTTTATATATATATATATATATATATATATATATATATATTCTAAACTATTTGGCAAGATGGAAGACATGATTCTAATGGTTAGGGCAGCTTTTTCTATTTACCCTGTGCACATTTTTACAGTAGAAATATAGGCAGTAACAAGTTTAATATAGGTTGCATTCCAGGTTTAAAAAATAAAGAATAAAGTTTGGCTTTGATAGTGAATTCAGTTGTTACTTGTTAAATGTGCATTCTAAATTAAATAAGTTAAAACTAACTCTTTAAGTAATGTCAATGCCTGAAGCCCAGTCCAATGCTACATTGTAAACAAATAAATTATTTTGCAACAGTCATTACAATGCCTTTATTTGTAAATCTACATTTTGCGTTGGCAAAGCTGTGTATTTAATTAATTCTTTAATTCCCTCAACAGTGATAGTGTTTGGGGTTTCTCATTTTAATTAGCTAGTCTCAAGTGCCGGGGCATCACGTTACAATTATACACTTAATGAAATTCAATAATCATAGAACAATTACCACTTTGGTGCAGCTCCTAACTGAAACCAATTAGGCTCATGACATCAGTAAAGAGCAGGTTTTTTTAATCATAGACTGCAGGAAGTCATAGAACAAGACCTCTTCAATTGCTTTTCTAGCTGGAACTGACATCTCCTGCTTACTGCATTAGAATGAGGCTTGCTCCTCACTGGGCTCTTCTGATATTTGCATTTACAAATCTGCAAAATTGCAAATTACAAATCTGCAAATTAGCCAAGTAAAAATGTAAATGCAAAAAAGTATTTAGTCAGCCACCAATTGTGCAAGTTCACTCACTTAAAAAGATGAGAGAGGCCTGTAATTTTTCATCATAGGTACACTTCAACTATGAGAGACAAAATGAGAAAATCCTGAAAATCACATTGTCTGTCTGATTTTTAAAGGATTTATTTTCAAATTATGGTGGAAAATAAGTATTTGGTCATTATCAAAAGTTTATCTCAATACTTTGTTTTATACCCTTGTTGGCAATGACAGAAATCAAACGTTTTCTGTAAGTCTTCACAAGGTTTTTACACACTGTTGCTGGTAGTTTGGCCCATTCCTCCATGCAGATCTTTTCTAGAGCAGTGATGTTTTTGGGCTCTTGCTGGACAACACAAATTTTTAACTCCCTCCAAAGATTTTCTATGGGGTTGAGATCTGGAGACTGGCTAGGCCACTCCAGGACTTTAAAATGCTTCTTATGAAGCCACTCCTTCATTGCCCGGGTGGTGTGTTATGCTGAAAGACCCAGCCACATTTAATCTCCAATGCCCTTGCTGGTGGAAGGAGGTTTTCACTCAAAATCTCATGATACATGGCCCCATTCATTCGTTCCTTAACATGGATCAGTCGTCCTGGTACCTTTGCAGAAAAACAGCCCCAAAGCATGATGTTTCCACTCCCATGCTTCACAGTAGGTATGGTGTTCTCCATATGACATTTTCCCAATCCTCTTCTCGATCATCCAAATGCTCTCTAGCAAACTTCAGACGGGCCCGGACATGTACTGGCTTAAGCAGGGGGAGACGTCTGGCACTGCAGGATTTGAGTTCCTGGCAGCGTAGTGTGTTACTAATCATAGCCTTTGTTACTTTGGTCCCAGCTCTCTGCAGGTCTTTCACTAGGTCCCCCTGTGTGGTTCTGGAATTTTTGCTCACCGTTCTTGTGATCATTTTGAGCCCACAGGATGAGATCTTGTATGGACCCCATATCAAGGGAGATTATCAGTGGTCTTGTATGTCTTCCATTTTCTAATAATTGCTCCTACAGCTGATTTCTTCACCACAAGCTGCTTACCTATTGCAGATTCAGTCTTCCCAGCCTGGTGCAGGTCTACAATTTAGTTTCTGGTGTCCTTTGACAGCTCTTTGGTCTTGGCCGTAGTGAAGTTTGGAGTCTGGCTGTTTGAGGTTGTGGACAGGTATATACAGTTTATACTGGTAACGAGTTCAAACAGGTGCCATTAATACAGGTAAGAAGTGAAGGACAATGTGATTTTTGCACAATAGGTGGCTGACTAAATACTTTTTTGCCCCACTTTAAATGGAAACTTCAGGAACTCAAGCTGCATCAACAACGCTTATGGGAACGCTCTGAATTACGTGTGTAATCTGTGCAGCAGAAAGACGGGACATAACTGGCAGGGATACACACAGGTTGTGTGGGGCTTTCTTAGAAGCGGAGCATGGTCAGTCATCTCTTGAGGGATCCAGCTTTCCACATTGCGACTGCAGACCCACTCCAAGCAGTTCTGGCCCTGCGACTGAGGTCATGGGGTCGCAAATGCGCCTGGCAAAAGGATTGAAGATGGGCCTGTGCCTTTCTACATCCTCCCCTGCCAGGTGCAGCGCTCTCTCCTGACGTTCAGAAGCACGCTATTCTCCAGTTTCTTTCCCGCTCTTTTCCTTCGAGGAGGGGGAGGGGATGGACACCAGCAGTCCTGTTCAGGGAGCTGCTGGAGGTAGTTACATGCTGTTGCCAAGCTGGATATCGCCTGGCCACCCGATTAACAGAAACTATGGTTTCTGAGTAAGCTGGATGAACATGTTTGTAACCTACATCACTACCTCCACACCAGGGTCTGCCTTTCTTCCTTGACTTGCACACCGAGGTAAACATTGTAAAATTTAAGTAATGTGATAATTTATTTGGATTTAAATTAGGTTTCTTAATGAGGGGCTTAATAACTGCCCTTGTCTCTAGGTTACGTATATAAACTTAGTTTCCTGAGGGAACGAGGCCCTGTGTCGGAACGCTTTGGGAATGCTCTAAATCACGTGTGAAATCCGCCAATGGCAAAGTTACAAAATGCGCATGCAGTGGAGCTGACTCTAGCTTATGCAAATTAGAAGGAAAGCTAGCATCTCTACCACCTGTGGCAACGTCCCATAGCTGCACTCCTTCGTCCCCACGACATTCGCATACAGAGGTTTGTGGGGTGAAAAGGCAGGCCGCATATGGGCTATCCCAGGACCTGGACACCTCAGTTTGCAGATCCGGAAAAAAAGTCAGACCTCGGCGTGAAGGCTGTGACGCAGGGCGCAGGAAGCGCTCATCCAGGTTGCTGGGTGTGTTCTGCTTCCGTTTCACGTCCGGCCAAGCTAACTTGAGCTTGGACATGGCCTGCGTCACTACCTCTAGGAGCCTCTCGTACAGCACAGGCTGGGAGGAGTCCATGGGCTCGCTAGCCTCCATAATCTCTCCCTCCATGTTGGAGAAATGTGGAGCGCCGCGCTCTTCATGCTGGGGGAAGAAACCGCCAAAGGGTGTGCTTCCCCCCGGCAGGTGAGGCGGGAGAAAGGGACGTGCTTGTCTTCATGCCTTTTGTCATATCCGCTTGCAAACCCCACGGCATCTGAGCATGTTCCTCTACAAAGCAAATGACATATCGGCTGTGTGTATCCCCCTGAAATGAAGCGAGGGCAAGGAGGAACACAGTTGGAAATTCTGCTTGCTTTTAAAGCTAATGCCTGCACAAATTCACACACAAAGCGCTTACCTGAACAAATAGAATCGAACGTTGGCTCCACTGCATGTGCATTTTGTAGCTTCCTGGTCGTAGTGTCACCCTGCTGGTGAAGTTGCACTTTGCCATTGGTTGGATTACGTACATGAGCAACGTGGAAGCCTTCCCAAAGCATTTCTATGCAGCTTGAGTTCCTGCAAGGGAACTTCAGGTAAATAATATTGAGAAAAGGCTCACCAGCTGTATGTAACACTTCTTTCAGTAGTTTAGTTGGAATGGGATCTAACAATCATGTTGTTGGTTTGGATTTGGTAAAAACATCATACAGCTCTTCCTGCCCTATACTTGTAAAGCAATGTAATTGTGGAGTTTTAGGTGAGATTGGATCAGGAGATGCTGTCAGCGGTTGTGAATACTTTCAATTTTCCAGTGAAGAAATTCATGATGAAATACATTTTTCAGATACCTGATTTGTTGTTAATTTAGCCACTGTACTGAAAAGGAACCTGGGATTGTTTTGGTTGTTTTTATGAGTTTGCATAGGTGCTCAGCTCTAGCAGTGTTTAGTCTGTCGCTGAGCATACTGTCTTTATACACAATTCTATATACCTACAGTTTCATTTTCTCCACTTTCTTTCCAGGTTACAGACTGCTCTCTTGAGTGCATGAGTATGACTATTATACCATGGTGCAGGTGTTTTTTCTTTAACCTTTTTTAATCAGATAGTGGCAAGGGTGTCTAATGTGCTAGTGAGGATAGTGCCTATGTTGTTGGCCATTTCATCAAGATCATTAGTATTTAGGGGTTTAGTGAAAATTTTGATAACCTTCATTCTGAGGTGAAATATCTATATCAGTGATGTCTGCTAGATGACATGTTTTTAAGTCTAGTGTGTGATTCAAACAACGAGTCTATCTAGTGATGTTTTGTTTAACCCCAGAATAGTTTAGTAAGTCCACCATTGTTATTCTTAGGGCATCATTTATATTATCTATGTGAAAATTAAAATCTCCAAAAAGCAGCACTTTATCAAAATTGATCAAGAGGTCTGAAAGAAAACAAGCAAACTCTTGAAGAAAATCCTCGTATGGGCCCTGGGGTTCTGTACACGGTGGCCAGAGCTAGAGATAGTAGGTGCAAGTGATCTAATGTTTAGAAGTCCAAGCTTTAAAACTTTTTTGTGTTTGCTTATCTGACATTTTCCAGTTTTAACTGCTATAAGATTATTTCTGGTGATGGTGGAAAGGGGGGGTGTCCTCAACCAGGGGCTTGGCTTGCGTCTTTCGCTGCTGCAGCATCCAGGGTCCGTGGTGCCCCGGTCCCAGAGTGAACTATACCTGGGCGGGCCACGTTCTAGGTGCGCTGGGCCTGGGCAGGGGAACACGCAGAGTTATGGTGGTGGGAGTATTCGATTCAACACAAGATTTTACCTGAGATGAGTGAGCATCGGCCCGGGATGTTTCCAGTGCCTCTTTCCACTCTCGCAGCTGGGCCTGCTTTGCATGTAGTTCGCGGATCGGTTTTTCCACAGCCTCCAGCTCCAACTCCAACCCCTCCACCATGTGCAACAAGAACGAGTCCTAACGTGTACTCAAAGGCACACCCAACATAATGCTTATAATAGCGAATTAAGTTGGGATAAACTGTTTAAGGCAATGAATGAAATCAGCAGTGGTGGGTGGTCAGGGCCAGCAAAGCCTTCTCTGCTGGCCTAAACATTATCAGAAGCACTGATCTACATTTACAACCTAAATTGTAATTTTGTTTTCATGAAATTGTATTAATTAATTCTCAACAGTCTGTTCTCATTTCATGGTGTTTCTCTTGGCTGCACTGCTTCCAGTACATATATGGATGTTAGATTTTGTGTCCAATCAGATTTCAGCCTCTATGTACTGCCAAGTCAATCTAATCTGCCCAGGGCCTTTAAAGCCTGTACTGCTGGCCTTTTTACCTTAGTCTTCTTTAGAAATAGCTCTGTTTCTTTAACCAATCAGATTTCATATTCGCCTCATAGGGCCAGCATTTTTTCATCCTCTAATTGGTTTGTCAGAGTGAAATGGTTACAGCCAAGTTCAACTGGTAAAAAAACTTCTGTAGCACGCTGCCCACATTAATACATCTGAGTTAGACTTTTTTATGCCTTTGGAGGAAGAGAAATTTATTTGGTCTCAGACATATTTAAAAATCAAATGCCTCACTCTCGGCAATGCCACACGTTGTTATATTGCGTTTTTGTACAGTATTGATGGTTTTTATAATTGCGACATGATAGTGGTGGTATTAAGAGGTGGATTAAGTCTGGTAAGTTCCCACTGAAGGCCGAGGTACCAAATGCACGGCCCGCCACTGTAAATCAGCAAAAGTGGTAGACAGGGTTAACAAGCTACAGGCACAACAATTCAGGAAGACAATTATTTAGGGAGGAAAAAATATTAAAAAACTATAAAGTTTAAAGTATCAAAACGTCGAACGAAATACAAACACGGAACTCGCAGCAAACAAGTCAAACACAGGTAGCTATGTCACTATGTAGGAAGAAGGAGTCTCCAGTGGCGTAGTGTGGGATTGGACCGTTATCACAATGTGCGAAGGTCACAATTAGATCCAGTTAACTGGATTCAGTGGATTCAGATTCAGTTGGCCCAGTGCTGGAATTACTTCAAGAACAGTTCACCAAAGGGTTGTCTCCGTTCACCCTAAAGGTTTACATGTCCACTATTGCCAGGGACAGTGCCTTCCTGTCGGTCCCATTTCCTGTTGCACTCCAGGCATTCTATCTTCCTCCTTTTTAGGCCCCCAAACAGGAGAATCTTAACCGGGTGTGCCCGGTGCATGCACTGGACACATAGGTCAACAGAACTGCCATGTGAAGAAAGTCAGGCCATCTGTTTGCTATAGTTCGTATAGTAGGGGTCTCCGTACGAATAAGCAGACCCTCAGCGGGTGGATTGAGGATGCTATCCACTTCTCTTACGAGTCCCCTGGTCTCCCTGCTTTTTTCAGGGTCAGAGCACACTCCGCCCGGAGTGTGGCTGCCTCTAAGGCCTTGTCCTCTGGGTATCTTTCCAAGACATTTGTAACGCTGCAGGCTGGTCCACCCCACTGACCTTTGTGAGGTCTTACAGCTTTGACCTTAGTGCCATATGTGCCACATACGTAACCTAAAGACAATTATTCTGTGAGGCTTCAAGAAGACTTAGCATGTGCATATAAATGTGCACCAAATGTTGTCCCTGTATGACCAGTGACATTTAATCTAATTGTACTTTACCTACATGTTTTTATAAGGATGGCATTTAAACCTCTGTATGTGTAATGGATAACCATCAATGCTAAGGCAAAACAGAATTAACTTATAAATTTATAAATTAAAAATAAAAACTTTTTGAAAGATAGATCATGTCAACAAATCACATACAAATTTGCTATTCAAAAGAACTGGCAATTTTTGATGCAATAGAAGCATAAAAAAAAAACACTGAATGCATGCAGGGATTTCAGTTTGACGCCGACCGACTGCCGACTGGAAATTGGCCAGTGACCCCTGAGACAGGTCAGTCCCAATTCACAGATAGCAAATTGTGTGGAAGGCATTGATTAATGGGGAAGACAGTCGTTATAGCCGGCAGTGTCATCCTAGCTTCTTCTAGATCCCAAGCTTGCCTCTGTTTCCCCTATCAACACAATCAAGCGGGCAGATAAAACAACAATCCAACAATTCATCCCCACCCCAGCAATTAATCAACTCCTTTCCAGTGTAAATTGTCGAGGCAAAATAACACTATTACTGCTGCAGCCAAGCAAATGGAAATAAGAACAGGAAAGAATATTGTTTATCACCTCTGGAGTGCATGAATAATTTAAACTGATCGTTAATCAAAACTAATTGAGGGTTTTATACACAGTGGCACTTAATATGGAGTAATATACTAAAGAATTTATGATTAGAAAAATGTTGCACAAAAATAAATGACTGTCCATTTTTAATAGACTAACAAATAATATCTATAATATAACTTGCACAGTTTAGCTGCTTGAAGCCCTCATATAACTGGTTCATAAACGTAATCACTTGACAAATATAGGCTATATTACTTACCTGGTAGAAATTGTGAATGTGCAAAATCTTTCGATGCAGTTGTTGCAGTGCTAGCCCACTTCATATCCCACATACTGAAACTTATAAAGAGTATTGAATCAGCATTTTATTTCAATACACCAAAGAACTGGAGCACAACCATTATAAGCTTTCATCCATCTTAGCTTTTGAAAAAAAAATTTTAATCAATTATTTGCATGTTATTAATAGAATATAAATATCCTATCTTAACTTTTTTATCACGATTATTTACTTTTTCTTATTATAATTTTTTATTTGCATTATTATTAATTGCTATGTTAATAAAGATGTTTTATTATTGATGATCTATAATCTATAATGATATTATAATTAGGTCTATAAAATATTTTCTGTGAATGAACCCAAATGAATATATTTTATATATTTAAAAAATGATGGGCTTTTAGTACATTAATTCTCATTCCATCAGCCATAACTAATGATGATTTAAATCTCTGCCGAGATAACGTCAGGCTTCAAGAGCAGCTCAGAAACCAATGAGCCTTGCAAGTTTAAAAACACTAAAGGATTTACAGGGAAATTTGCTAGCTTATTATAATAGGATTAAGTGTCAGTTTGCTTTTATGTCATTTTAATACACTCCATGTCATTAATCATATCCTACATGTTTGTTGTACCAACTTTGCTGCAATAAGACTTTTGCTGTTTTACTGTGTGCCTTTAAAACAGGTTCCCGTTTAGGAACTCGAGCTGCGTCAAAACGCTTTGGAAATGACCCGCTTTGTTCACGCTCTGAATCACGTGTAAAATCCGGCCAATAGGCAAGTCAAGACGTCATCTGCGGGCGATGTCGTGTAAACCAGGAAGCTACCAAACGGCTGAGCAATGGTAGCGACATTAGCTTCTGTTGTTCAGGTAAGCGCTTTGTGTGGGAATCTGTGCAGCTTTGAGCTTTAAATGTATGCAGAATTCCAACTGTGTGTTCCGTCTTGCCCCGCTTCATTCGGTGGGGATTGACACAGCCGATGTGTTGTTTGCTTAACTTAGGAGCATGCTTTGTTGGCTTTCGAGAGATTCAACTGTTAGCATTTTTAGGCATGTGGCTATGCACTCTCGGAGAGCGCTCTCCAAGGTAAGAGCTCTCCTTTCGGGTTCAGGTCCTGTTCTCGCTGAGGCGGGGCGGCACCAAACGTCACGGGGCTCGCAGTCCAACCTAGCGGAATAATTCCTCTCCAGCCTCTCCTGCTGGGCCAAGCTCCCACTCCCCGGGGAAAGCACTGCTTTGGCAGTTCCTTTGCTGTTCCTTTGCGGTGCTCTGCATCTCTTCTTCCGAAGAGGGACATTTTTAAGATGCTAGCAAGCCCACAGACTCCTCACAGACTGTGCTGTTCGAGGATCTCCTGAAGGTAGTGACACGGGCTATCACTAAGCTGGAGATAGCTTGGCGCAATGAGTAGCGGAAGCAGAGCATTCTCAGCAGGCTGGATGAGTGTTTCCTGCATCCCATGGCACAGCCTCCGCCCCGGGGCCTACTTTTTTTCCCGACCTACACACAGAGGTGTCTAAGTCCTGGGGGACCCCATATGTGGCCCTTACCTTCCCCCGAATCGCTGTACGTGACTATAGTAGGGTTCAGGGAGTGCGGCTATGGGGAACTGCCCAGGGTTGAAGATGCTAGCAATGGCTCTCTCCCCAGGTGATGCATCGCAAAACACTCCAGTATTGCCTACAAAAGCCACTTGCTCTAGTAGGTAGGCCATACACGGCATCAGGTCAGGCCGGGAGTTGCCTCCACATGAAGAGTGTGTGTTGCAGGCATACCAGGCTGACCTGCTATGAGAAAAGGATGAGGGATTTGGCTTTGTGGCTGACAATTAAAAGTTACATCACGCTGCGCAAGAGACGGCGTGGGCTGTGGGTCGCTCCTTGTCAGCTTTAGTAGCCACAGAAACGCTTCTGTGGCTCACCCTGTGAGCGGAGATACAGACAGGGACAGGGCTTTTCTTTTGAATGCCATGGCCATGGTGGCATTTTGGGTGGTACTTCTCAGCTGCTCTCACCCAAGGGCCCCAGGGGATGCTCTGGGCCCAAATCGGCCAGCCTGAGGGTGGTTCTCTTCTTGAACAAACAGGCGGTGGCGAAGCACAGATGAAGGAGACCTGCCGCCTATCAGTAGGCCTTAACAGCTGCATGGCACTGCTCTAGTCACTCTGAGAAGATCTGGGGCCAGCTCCAAGGGGTTGACCCTTTGCAAGGGTCAGAGGTCAGCCTCGAGAGGCTGCTTCCCTTAAGAGATTTCCAGGCAGCCAGGGAAGAGCTGCCCGATGTATATATCGGTGGGTCCTGCGTATGATAGAGAGGGACTACTTGATTCAATTTGGGTTCTCTCCTCCCCGGTTCAACGGTTTGTGTCCCATCCTGGTGGGACCCGAACAGGCTCTGGTCCTGGAGCAAGAAGTATGCACCTTCCTGTGGCAAGGGGCTATCGTTCCCAAAGCGTTTTGATGCAGCATCTCATTCCCTCAGGGGACTAGGGTTACATACGTAACCTAGAGACGTTACATTTGAGATCTTATAGCTCACATAACATTTCAGGGGAAATCTACTGTTTTATTAGTGAGTAAGTAGATGCACACAAATGATAGTGTGATCAACAGTTAGTTGTGTATATTTGCCTGCAAATTTTTAATCAGCTATTACATATTTTTCTTTTTATGTAAAAATGCTTTGTGTAAAAATGTATGGTTAAATGCTATAACTGACATATACTGACTGATATATAGTATCTTATGATTAATAGCTAAATACAAGCTATATGTTTCAAATATACTATTGAAGCAGGCACAGAAAGTTGTGCCAACAGTGGCAGAATCACGGCATGTTTTCACAGCATGTGCTGTTTTAGATTACTAAACCAACAAAAAAACATGATTGTCTTGTGCTGCAGTTGTCAGCATGTTAGCTACATTATGTACAGGATTCTATCAGAACTGAAACATGTACCTGTCCACATGCCATCTGTCATGAGCTGTTTTTATTTATTCTTCAATAAAGCACATAATAGCCATATTTTCCCCAATGTTTTTCTCATTGCCAAATAACACTTTAGTATTGACAAATGCCTATTTTAAAGATGTTGAAGCTACAGCAGTTCTGCAATGTCCCTAGTTTTTGCACTTATGATCGGGTTAAAGAGTTGACTTTATTATAAATGGCCTTATTCACTACTGTCCAGGAGAGCAGTGACCAAAGACACATATTCAAAGTGAAATATGACAGGCGACAAATTACAGCCTCATTCATCATGCACAGGCTCCTGCTGGAAGCTGAGACCTCCTGTAGTGTTCTGGAAATTAAAATAGGCAGCATGCCTAAGTGTTCGAAAAAAGAACAAAAAAAATTGAATAACCTGTGGAATATGAGTATAAATATACATGAATGGTATTTTTAATAAATAGTAGTGTAATCTATTAAGTAATAAATTATTTTGTATAAAACCAGGAAAAAAATGAAAAAAAAAAACACAAGCCCATCTTTATACCTTCTTTATCAGTTTTTGTTTGTTTGTTTTTAAAATTGCACAGAAATATGAGTGCAATTCTCAAAGTCTCTATTGACATTCTTTTCTTGCCTCACTTCCTGAATTTTGCCTGCTTGATCGCTCAGCCGCACATTTGCATGCACTATTTACTTTCCTGCTGTGATGATTTCCAGCCTCCTCTAAGCCCACCTGGATGTTCAAAACATCACCTTTAATTTAGCATCCTACTGACAACCAACAAATCCTAACCTTCCTGTGCACATTTTCCTAGAGCAGTCAATACAGTATATTTTACATTTATTGCACAACGTTTCACATTCATACAGTTTATTAATCAGTATTCATGGCAGTGCTTAAAAATCCTGCAGATAGCAGTCATAGGCTGCAAATAATGTTCATAACAAACATCAGAATAGAGGAAAAGATATTCATAGTGACTTTGACCATAGTATAGATGTTGGTGTCTTACTGACTGGTTTGAGTATTTCAAACATGACTGATCCTCTGGGATTTTCAGAGGCTCTTGTTAATGAAAATATTTAAGCACCCGGTGAGCATAAACAATCTTAGAATACATAAGACATCTAGTCTTGAGCCAGAGGGGCTAAATAGACCATATCAGGTTCTAGTCCTGCAGGCCAATTACAGGAATTATGGGAAGTGCAAAGGCTCATCAGAAATAGAACATGTAGATAGAAAAAAAAGTCCAGTCAGTGCTTTTACAATCTTCATCTTCATTTTTTATGTAAACTGTGAACACTGAAACCCCTGACAAACCTCAGATTCCTTGTAAAATAAAATATTATTATAATTTAAATGTTTGGTGAAGATGTGGGTCTTTAGCCTTTGTTTGAAGGAAGTCAGTGACTCATTTGTTAAACCTGGGAAAGGGAAGTAAATTTTCTTTTTCAAGATACATAGAAGAGTCTTGGTGCACATTTTCAAGTAAAGCAATGGAAAAGACTTGAAGGGAACATAGTACTGAGCAGAGATTGATAAGTAACTTTAAGTTAATTGTTAAAAATGTTTAACAGTGCACACATTTATCTCCTAAGACTTCAAAGATTTCTATCTTTAAAGCAAGGTTGAGCCTGAGCTGTTCAGGTCAGAAGTCTCGGGTGAGTGGAAGGACGCAAACGCAGGATGCGGACAGAGAGTTTAAAAATAACAGTCTTTAATAAGAAAGAGGCAGGGGGGAAAACACAGGTCAAAAACAGTCCAAGTCCAACAGTCCAAGAGCCAGGAGACAGAGCAATGCAGGAAAACCAAATCAGAAATCCAAAACAGTCCAAAATCCACGAGTCCAAACCAATAACAGAGCCAGAGCAGGGATCAGGGTCAGAGTCAGGACACTGGAAAGTGTTTGCCGCAAAACACGGAAGGTCCTGACAGTTCAGCTTTAAGATGAAGTTGCTTTCAATAAAATGGCCATCTAGAATAATTCACATTTACAAAAATGTATCCCATTTTAGAATAATTTTTTTTTTCATCATTAATTGTTTTTAAGTGTTTTTGTTGCTATGCAAATTTCATGGGTGTGTGTGTGTGTGTGTGTGTGTGTGTGTGTGTGTGTGTGTGTGTGTGTGTGTGTGTGTTTTCACCCTAAAATTGTCTTGGCTAATTTTTATTCCTATAGCTTGGTCTTCCCTATCATATAACAACTATCAGCTATTAGAGTAATGGATATTAAGTGCTTTCAAAACACTACATTATTTTTATCACTACATATAAAAACTGCTTTTTATGTTGTGTCACAAAAAGGTTTAACACACTCAAACAAGTGCCCCTTCCACATGCAGGAGCTCATATATATTAACAATATTGTACCTGTGATCATTAAGGGCACAATGACAATTAGAAAGTGCTGTATATAACAACAGAATTGAAAGACATAATTGCCCCAAAAGATCTTACACATATTATTATTATTATTATTATTATTATTATTATTAACATGAAACTAGTGAAGTACCATGTAGCTCAACCATGAATTAGCACTCACTTAATCCGATGAACTTGGCTCCTAATCTGATTCAAGTCTGATACATGAGGTGGTGCACACGGGGCCATGCTGTAAACGCTATAATATACAATACATGCTTGTATGTTGTAGAGTAAGCTGACTTCTCCAGAACCTGTTATCACTAGCATGGGGGTGGTGCTGTGATTGGACTATCCATAATCCACCTAGGATGACATGAAATTGCACTCTGCACACCACACTGCTTTTACACTGGCCATTTATTTCTGAACAGCCAGTGCACATTTAAAATGTAATCCTATGATAACACATAACTACAGACAAGCATTTCCACCAGCATCTTTCCTGCCACAGCAGAGTGCTTCCAGAAGATAAAAAAGCTCAATATTTAAGAAACATGCAGACTAACATTAGTAGGTTTTTCCAATGCTGATCTACTCAGTTAGTAATTTTTTTAAATAATTAATCTTTTAAGGTGACTATAGACGGGCATTTTGTCACTAGTATTCTATGTAACAAACTATTCTCACTTTAGTGATATTGTTGTTTACTTGCAGAAGCATTGTTCTTCTAATAGTCTGTCTACAATGCCAAATTTCAAACAGCCACTTTTTTATAATAATTAGGCAAAATCTTAACTAAAAAATAACTTTGTGGGTTTTTTTTTAGCACCAAAGTAAACAAAAGATTGCTTGTGAAAGCAGGCTAATACCTATAAGGCATTTTTTTTGTAGAGTGAATTTTTGTTAAAACCTGGCAACTTGCTAATGAAGGTCAGCTTTATATCATTGTTTTTTAATCTTCATGTGAAAGTCAAACCTTGCATTCACATACAACTTTTTTACTTGCAGCCTCATTGTGAAGTCTCAATGTGAAGCTTAA
>MU551526.1:6280389-6328041 GCA_024362625.1 Silurus asotus
ACACACACACACACACACACACACACACACACACACACACACACACACACACACACACAGCTCCCCCCCCAGCTCACAGCAGTGGCCCACTGACCACACAATTGGTTCAACACAGACCCATTATTCATTAAGGTCTTCCCTCATGGTGTGTGTGTTTATCAGTGAGTTTAACAGACTGCCTGTTTGTTTTTGGTCTCTGAAATAGCTATTGACTGTCTTTAAACACACGGCCGGGTGACACATCACCGACAGACCTGGGAAGATTGATCAGAAAAATGAAGACTGGAGGGTCACACAACTTAAACAGGAAACACCCGGAAGCTCAATAGGAAATCTATTGAAACTTAAAAGGAGGTTATTTATTTATTTATTTTATTTCTTGCTTTTAATTATGAAAGTTTAAGATATGTTGTGTATCTTTGTAAGCGCTCATGGCTAAGTGGTAAAGCACAAGTTGAGGAGTAGTTAAAAAAAAAATTTACCCTCATGACATCGAGTGCAACACATACTGGACCGAACTAAAATTTCAACAGCTTTATTTGGCCAATAAAATGCGTCACTGAAAAGGAAAGGCAAGGAGAAATAGTGACTTATTTCTGGCAGTCATTAACATGGTAACAATTAACATATGGCAATTTTACTGCTCAAATTTTACAAAAAGCATTGTTTTAATGTTTAAAATGTAAAAATGATTATAATTGCATATAAAACCAGAATGGTTTAAACGGTTTTACATAGCATATGTATGTATATGTGTGTGTGTGTGTGTGTGTGTGTGTATATATATATATATATTGTACCTGTGTCTACTGTAGGTGAAAATTACATTTGCATGGTTCCTTCATTTCATTTATTTTCTCCTATTTGTGCAAGAGATGGAGTCAGCATATGTAATTAACACTGGCATTCTTTTGCCATGTAAAAAGTTCAACAGCTGTGTGCTTGTGCTGGTCTGAGCAATGCAGGTAAAAACAGGTGTCCGAGGCGGCCAACCAGAAATATATCTGTCTGTTTACACTCCTTATGCCTCAAGAGAAATTGTGCAGCATCTGCTGAACAGTTCAAAATTGGATTGTTTGGTCTACCCACAGTTCTTCTCTCTTCCTAGTGTGAGTAAATAAATAGCTTGCCCTAATGGTGTGAATGCTATTTGAAAGCACACAATAAGCTTAAATATGGAAGTTAATAGATTCAATAATAAATTTTTTTTTTACTTCTACTAGATAATCTGACACAAAATACAATTCATGAATGTTAAAGAACTGTCAGAAAAGATGAAGGCAAAATGGCAAAGTTGAAATAGATAAGGTGAAACGATTAAATGCTAAGAAAGGAAGTAATTTTCACCAGTAATAACATAAAGCTAATTTAAATGTCTGTCCGAGGACCAGTGGGTCTGTTTTGTAAACCTGGCTTCCTCGCTGCAGGCTGAAGTGTATTGATTTCGGCACTTTTTTTTTAACAGTCCTTTGCGATTTCATTCTCCTTTGCTTTGATTCCCCAGCAATCTGTTTTTTGCTACGCCTTGCATGCCTCGCTGGTTACAATTCATGAATGTTAAAGAACTGTCAGAAAAGATGAAGGCAAAATGGCAAAGTTGAAATAGATAAGGTGAAACGATTAAATGCTAAGAAACGAAGTAATTTTCACCAGTAATAACATAAAGCTAATTTAAATGTCTGTCAGAGGACCAGTGGGTCTGTTTTGTAAACCTGGCTTCCTCGCTGCAGGCTGAAGTGTATTGATTTCGGCACTTTTTTTTAACAGTCCTTTGCGATTTCATTCTCCTTTGCCTTGATTCCCCAGCAATCTGTTTTTTGCTACGCCTTGCATGCCTCGCTGGTCCAGCAAGACTTCAGGCTCTGAGCAAACAGCATGACCCAGGCGAATCGGTGTCTTGCTTATAAATTTGTCTTTGTCTTTGTTTTTTTTTTGTTTTTTTCCTGTCTGATGCTCTTACACATTCTCCCAGCTCACAGATATGGATTTGGATAAAATAGAGGGGGGACAGACTGCTGGGCCATGAAGAGCCTCAGTTAAGCTTCACTCTTACTGTTGTGTCAATAGCAATTACCTCGCAGAGCTTTTCTTGAGCCACTGTGCTACATGCCTCTAACAGAAACCATCAGTCTTAGCTGGAGGTTTTGGAACTCGGCAGTACATACATGAACTTCATATTTGAGATTAAAAAAAAATAGAGGATCACATCCCCATTGGCTTTGATTTACAGTAGTACAGACAGAATTTTCACCTCACTGTGTACCACTCACAGTGGTAGAAATGATTAAATGCTCCAAGCAAGTTGAATAATCAAAGACATTCAAATACACCCATCTGGGATGTTGTCAGCAGCCACAGTCAGAAATGTAGAAGCAAAAATATTGGTTGACCTGGAGAAGAAACTCAGTGTGTGCCTGTCAGCACCTTAAGGGGTATAAGCTGTTGTAAATGTATAATTACAGAAACTCACTTTGACTTCTGGCACCTCCATGGGGAACACATTACTCCCACAGATCAATATTTTCAACCCTGTGTATTAGTAGCACAGCTCCATTCATCAGCTAGCTTCTGGGTTTAAAATCCATCAATATCTAATCGTCAACCCAAATAATGGAAACAATTAAAATGCTAATACAGAAATGACCCAGTCAAATTTATTATTCGCTCAAATTTGGTGACAGGCACTGCATAACACAACTGAAATATGTTAAACTAAATATTTATGCTTGGCCAGTGTCATGCATCTTGTATCTGCATTGTATCCTGATTAGACTTTAACCACATGAACATGTCAAATGTATCTTAAGTTAGACTGCAATCTGGTCTCTGTGTGGTGCATTAAAATGCAAATAAGCTCAGTTCATTTATACTCCAGCTTCCATTGATGTTGCACACTTTTAGTGGCTTTGTGAAAATACAGCATTCACAGAGCATGTATGTTACTTATTGGGAAATATTTTGGTTATCAAATGTGGCTTAGAGTGCCATATTCTATGTTTGCACTTAACTTGTGAATCAAATGCATTTCACTGGTTTAGTGGTTCAAGTAATCTGGATGAATCTGGTTCAGATAAATCCTGGGTGAATTTATATTTTCTTTTTTATGTGCATAGTCACAAGAGACATGAAACATTCAAGTGTAAAAGACATCTGTGTGTGGGTTGTTAATCATCTCAGTTGGTCTTTAGAATGACTAAATTAAAAAAACTGCACTGTTTTCAGTCTGTTGTTTTTTAATTTGAAATAAGTAAAAAAATGTATGTGTATATATATATATATACCTGTTTTTTTCTGCTTTCGCAAACTTCAAGCCAAAAAACTGAGCGACGTAACATTAGACCAATAAAATTTCTGAACGTAAACGGAAAAACGCACCTCACCTGTGTTCTGAGCTGCACAGCACTGGGAGAAAAAAAACGTTTTTTAAAAAGATAAACTCCCGAGAGAAATACAGTAGTTGTGAAAGGAAGCAGGAAAACAGTGAACAATGACTTTCTTGGTAGACTACTGTTTAGAAACAAGCTGTTGTAAGGCGTTGAGTCTGGGTCATGGGAAAGCTCGCTAACTCCTGTTGCAACAGAAATCATATAAGCACAGACAGGTTTCCAAAACTTGTGCTTTTTTATTTTTCTGCAACAGCGTTACGGGTTAGTCAAAGACTGACTTCTGACATCTAATATGGAAAAATGACTACAGGCATTGAAGATCATAAAAAAAATTTTTTCAACAAAATACAGGTTTTGTAATTTTTTTGTTAAATGATCATTAAAAAAACATGATATATGTTCTTATCTAGTTATAATTTAATTTCCAAATAATCTCAATTTATAGCCTCTGCAATATTTTATCGATTTATTTTCTAACTTCACTTGTTTTGCTTAGTTAATCTCTCTCTCTCTCTCTCTCTCTCTCTCTCTCTCTCTCTCTCTCTTGCATTATCTCTCTTGCTCTTTGTCTCTCTCACTTTTTGTCCTCTTGTCCCTGGGAGTAGCCCGATGCATGAAGCAGGAGGCAATAAGCCTGATATGATGAGTGAGCATGAACAGAACGTGAAGGGACTGATTACCATCCGACTCAATAACCCCTATCTTAGCAGCCAGCATTGTGAAACTGATGAGCTATGTCCGTAATCACTCATATGATTGGCCTAAAGTGGGTTGAGCTTGGGCAGCCCGGTGAAAACAGTTGGTGCTCTAATGCCTGTTTTCTTAGGGGAGTAGGGGTAGGGGTTACAATAGAATGCTCTAACTGCTTTAAGGCTCATTATTAAGCTTATTTGCATTTTATTTGTGTGTGTGTGTGTGTGTGTGTGTGTGTGTGTGTGTGTGTGTGTGTGTGTGTGTGTTGTTAATGTTGTTGCCTTCCTTATGCTTATGATGTGATTTTACATGCAATACCTTGTTTCCTCTGATGATGATGTCTGCCATTGCAATGGAATGAATGTTTATTAGGTAGCTTTTATATCACCTCACTCAAATATTCAGGTACTTTATGTTTCCTGTTTTTTTTCTCCACATGTAATTTTTCCCTGCCATACATAAAAACATGACCTCAGCCTTCAGCCACCTCACCAGACTGTGATCAATATCGCAATAATATTATTTGCACCTGGCATTTTTTTTAAACTCTATTTAAAGTTGATCCTCAGTCTAATACAAGCAGGAGACCTTGAAGGAGAAATGGCAATAGAAATAGCATTTATTTTTTAATTTTTTTAAGTAAATGCCATTTCTATTGTTGGTAAAAACAAGCAATATATACTTCTAAACAGCCATTACTAAACAGAAACTGATTTGACACTTTGCTTGACATTGAGGCTTATTTATCATTCTTTTCGTGACTTTGTGTAAATGTTTTTGTAGTTCAGATTAGATTGTAGATTCAAAGACATTTTGACACTGCTGAATTTCTTTATGCTCAGGCAGACTATATTGATAAATGCCAATTACCTTTAAATGACCGAGTACTGATCCTCACAACTCCCTTAAATGCAACGTTTACAGAGACCTCATGCTATAATGAAAAAGAGCCCATTTAAGGTGTGAGAAAACCTACAAAAATTGCAATACAGCTTACCTTTTTCTTTTATAAGGCACAATGCTTTTGTCCTACTTCACTGTCTAGCTCTTTTTGTTTTTAAGCATTTTACCAATAATTCAACTTGAAGCCTAATACTCAAGTTTTACATTATTGAGTCTCTTTATATGTATATACATATGATTCCAGGAGCTGTTTTCCAGAACTTACTGGATATTTCAGAAATACCAAATTTCTAGTGTAAATGCATCCCCATCAATTTACAAATAAATCTGTCCACATCCGTCTTGATAAACGGAGCCTAGTCACTGTACTGGTAAAAAGATAAAAAATATGGCTGTAGCAGCATATATTGTTTATCTCAAGGTCAAATACAAAGATATTTACAACCATACTTTTTGTAACAGTAGATCTGAGTTATAACTAGCGGTGACAAACCAGGTAGAAGTAAATGTGTATCATTTCCACAAATTACATTCCAGAGAGTATTTTGCTGTATTTGTTTGTGTAATTGTATTTGTTAAATGTATTGTAATGTGTCAATTATAAATGTGTGAACTTTTTTTGTTGTTCTGTTTGTCTGTTTATTCCTAATGAACGATACTTGTTTACACAAGTGTGAGACTTCAAAAGTAAAATGTTGACTTTGGTTCCAAAAGATGGCATTGAAGGAAATTCCAAATGGATGTTAAGTTAACTACAGAATAGCCCACAGTCTAAAAACATATTTTTATTCATTGTGATGTTTCATCAGAAAATGCTTTCTATTTCACTTGGTTTAATTGGCTCTGGACTGCTTTGTAACATTTCATTGGGCTTTTTTGTTAAATGCCTTAATTGGTAATAAGCATTGTGTTCAAGCTGTATAGTATTTTGTATAAATTTGAAAGAAAGATTTAGGTCATTTAAAGAATTTATTCTAAGTACATAAAGAAATACCTGCATATTTACTATATCTAACTCTGTACTGTATATAACTATTTTATATTTTGTGTATTCACTGAAAATTCTGACAGGATTTTTAATCCTTCTCTTTTATTGGACGTCATTTCATGGTCAATAACAATGTAATTTATTGTATATAAGAGAGCAAACACAAAAACATTTGTTGATGCAGAATCATTGTATTTACACATTTAAACTTGCTCTCTTGAGCAAACATTCCTCCCACGTCAGTCGTTAAAATTGTATCACTTTAGTGAAATGTTAATCACAGCATTGTCTCTTCACTTAGGTGATCAATGTTTGGTCTTATTTTGTTAAAGTTTCTTAAGTTTTGTATGGATTCATATTTTTAGTTGAACTAGTGTTCATCCAATGTCATCTTTGTAAGAAAAGATGTAACTAGTAAGAATTAAGTATATATTGGGGAAAAAAAAAATCAAAAGTAAGAAAGAAACCAAAGCATGTTTTGTTAAAATTTATATGTGGGGTTTCTAAAAGCAAAGGAGTGAAAATATGTTTGCCAGATTTCAGCCACAGAGACTTCTGATGGCAGCTACACAAATGTGAATTGACAGGAAGGAGAATTCTGTCCAGTATTACCAATATTACTTTTACTAAGATTCAGTACTCCTGTCCAGAGTTGAGTGTGAATGTGAGTGTGTGGTCTATTAACTACAGGAGACAGCAACATCCACACTGTGTCCAGCTGGCCCCTTGCACAATAAAAAAGGCTAATGACCTCCCTACTGCCTTCCTCTTTTAGTTTCATTTATCAATCTCACATCCACAAGCCTGTGGGACAGCAAGGAACAGAGACAGAGGGTCAGACAGACTGATGGCATTTAAAAAATACTTTATTTCAGCTTCTCCCGTTAGGGGTCGCCACAGCGGATCCTCCGCACGTTTGATTTGGCACATGTTTTACGCTGGATGCCCTTCCTAACGCAACCCTCCCCATTTTATCCAGGCTTGGGACCAGCACTGAGAGTGGTTGGGGATGGTGCCCTGCCTGGGAATCAAACGCGGTTTGCAGCGGTGAGAGCACTGCATCTTAACCACTAGACCACCAGGGGACAGACAGACTGATGGCACTTAAAAAGATTCAAAGAAAAAAATAATCTGTGATGATTGGTGTTCAAATTTAATTCATTATAGATTGCAATAATATTTTGTTTAATTTAAAGCAAAAGGCTATAGCAGTTTTTGTAAAAGAAAAAAAAAAAAAGAGAAAAAAAAATGTTTTATAATGTTTTGCTGTTTTTTGTGATTTTGCCTTATTTTTTGATTTTCTGTTAGTCAGTAGTGTGCAAAGACTTTTCTGCTGGCCTAAACACTATCAAAAGCACTAACCTACATTTTCAACCTAAATTCTAATATTTGTTCCATGAAATTTTATTAATTTATTCCCAACAGTTTATTCTCTTCATTTTATAGCATTTCTCTTGGCTGCACTGCTTCCAGTACGTGTATGTGGATGTTAGATTTTTTGTCCAATCAGATTTCAGCCTCTATGTGCTGCCATGTCAATCTAATCTGCCCAGGGCCTTCAAAGTCTCTTCTCCTGGCTATTTTATCTTAGTCTCTATAATTAATGGATCTTTTCCTTAAATCAATCAGATTTCAAATTCGCCTTACAGGGCAGATAGCTGGCCCAAAATAGCGTTAACATTCAAGCCTCCTTGTATTGTTGAAAGATTTATGATCAAACTCTTGATGTCACCCAAATGAGGATGGGTTCCCTTTTGAGTCTGGTTCCTCTCAAGGTTTCTTCCTCATAACATCTAAGGGAGTTTTTCCTTGCCACAGTTGCCATGGCTGCTCATCAGGGACAACTTCACACCATTCACCTTAACTGTTGATTTGGGTACCGTAGACTTTAAAGCCTACGGAGGTAGAGAAAATGATTTGGTCTCTGATTTGGCTAGACATCATGAGGAGAGGTTGGCCAACCCCTAAGCAAGCTAGATTGTCTCAGCCTGGGAAAGAGTTTGTTCGCCACTTCCAGACCAGTGAAAACAAGAGGTACCACTGGCTTACAGCCTCTGAGGAGCGGTGCAAATTATGAGTCTGCATCTCTGGTGAGTGGGTTGTATTTTATTTACATTTTTATGTTTTTGTCATGTTATTAGATAAATATTGATTTGGAACTGCTCCAGATGATGTAGGTGCACAGTTTCGGTTGTAGTGTAAAGGTATGGAGTTGTATTAACTGGGTTTTCTTGCTTTAGTAAAATGGTATTCACCCTCCATACATGAAATGCCTTTCTCTCTGTAATGCCACGCATTGTAATATCAAGTTTTTGTATAGTAATGTTGTTTCAATAATTGTGACGTGATGGTGGTATTAAGAGGTGGATTAGGTCAGGTAAATCCCCACTGAGAGCTCAGATACCAAATGCACGGCCCGCCACTGCTGTTTATGAATTGCCCCACCCACTTCCTGTACTTTGCCATGTTCAGGCCAAGACTTTCTCAGATTTATTTGTTGTTTGCCAAATTTAATAAAAGCAATATCTACTTAATAACTGCAGCCATATCTGACACGTGGCATAATGCTCAGTGAGGATTTTATATATATATATATATTACCCTGCGCGCGCGCAAGCAGGGTAAGGAGCACGGCTGTCTCGGTAAGGAGCGACGCGCGCGCGGGCGCGGTAAGGAGTTGAAGCCGGGAGCTTCAGAGAAAGCGGCCGAGAAAGCACCTGCCACGCCCCCTTCAGCCGTTCACGTTTGAGACTTTTCTGTCCCTCGTTTTTGGTTTCGGGTTCGGTTTTGGATCTTCCGGGTTTTTTTTCCGGCTGTGCGCTGTGCCGCCGGTCGCATGGCGGACGTAAGTTTTTTCGGACACTTTGCTTTGTGTGTTTGTGTGGATTACTTCAGCCTGATGGTCATAAGTTTTCAGAAACTTAGTTAATTTTTATTATTTATTTTTTTTTCCCCACATGTGGACTAAATGTGAGACGGCACTGTGCAGCCGCTGTGTTTTTTTTTTTTTTTGAGTGATCTGTGTGTTTATAATGTTGGAGAATATAATGAAGGTTTGTATGGAGAATGGACAGTGGTTTGTATTGTATACTGGTGAATCTCTGCTGTTAGTAGGTGCACTTGTTGTTTTTAACAAACGTATGTACATTTTATAGCATGACTTCATCAAACAAATCGCAGCAACGCTGTTGTGTAAAAAAAAAAAAACTTCAAAAACACGTGCATGCACATTCTCATTTATTAACGCACATCATGTACATAAAGAAATTTCAAGCACGTTAATATACTGCCGCCATTTTGATTTTCGTTTATCTCAAACATCGGTTACCTCAATGCTTTTTGGCGACCCCCTACGACATCAACATAACCGGCTTCCACTGTATATTTTAGTAATAAAAAGACGTCGAGATATAACATATAGAGATAATATTGGCTAAACAAATTATTATTATTTTTTTTTTTATGTGTCTTTTCATCACAACCCTTTCATTCCCAACTCATATTCTTTACTCATGGTTTTAAATGTGGGGTAACCTCTAGGCAGAATTAACACACAGAAAGCTTAAAACAGGCTTAAGACCAGACAACATTCTTGACAGAGGACTCAGCGTATGTGCAGACCAGGTGGCAGATGTTCTTACTGACATCTTAAACACCTCTCGGAGCACAGCTGATGTTCCAACGTGCTTTCAGGCCACTGCCATTGTCCCAGTGTGTCATGCCTCAATGACTACAGTCCCTTCACACTCACACCTATCACCTTAAAGTGCTTGGAGATGCTTATCATGAGGCACTTTAAGACCCTTCTGCCCCCTCACTGGCTTCACTGCAGTTTGGAAGCACTACTTAAGCAAAAGTAATATATATATATATACATATATCAACTACAAGTCTCTAATGTTATTCTTAGCACACCAATATGTTAATAGAATGATATTAATGAGTTAAACACTGATTATATCTAATAAATGACCATAAGCCCAAAACCTTCTTTTCAACGACTTAAAAAAAAAGCTTATCATTTATTCCTCTCAAAATGTTCTGCTTGATGATGAACTGAAGCTGAACTGTATGTTTGTGCTAAATAGATGCCACCAAGCGACAATGGTGGTTCTAGATTAAATGAGGCCCTGGGTGAACCACGTCATGACCCCCATTGATTAGTTCCATCTTTGAAAAGATCTTCTCTGCTTCAGCTATTAGAGCAGATCTGGATACATTTGTGAGCGCTCCATTTCATGTAGAAATATCACCCCATTTATTGCACAATTAAATACACATAATTTTGCACTATTTATGAAACTCTCCGAACCAAGAACCATTAAACTCCTTGGCTATTTGGCATAAAATACATCAAAACAGTACCTTTTTGAGTTTATGAGTAAGGGAACTTCTCCGGGCAGGGAATGCAAACTCAAGAGTTCTGACCAGGTTCACTGACCATGACATGATATATATATATATATATATATATATATATACAGTGGAACCCGGTTATGCCGCCGGCGTAGGGGGTTGCCAAAAAGCGTAGAGATAACCGATGATCGAGATCGAAAACCATTATGGCGGCAATATATTAACGTGCTTGAAATTTCTTTATGTACATGATGTGCGTTTTTATATGAGAATGTACATGCACGTGTTTTTGGAGGTTTTTTTTACACAACAGCAGTATATAAGACGCGTCTTATATACGCAAAAATACTGTAGTGAGATGGTGACGTGGCAAAAGCCGGCAATTGGTCATGCGGATCAAGATAAGCGACGTTAAGTGGCAAGCCCTGTGGCACCCTACAGCTTAGATCCGTCACAATTAAAATCAGTTTAAAACGGAGCACGTGCTCGACCCTGATTGGTGGCTTTCTGTGTGCTTGACCAGTTAAGTTTTTATCAACTTAGAAATAAAAAAAGGAACGATTTTACAAATTGTAGTTGAGTTAAAAAGTACGATATTTTGTTTTGAAATGTAGTGAAGTAAATGTAAAAGTCTCCCTAAATGGAAATACATGAGTAAAGTACAAATACGTGAAAAAACTACTAACGTACAGTAACAAATTAGATTTACCTCATTGCTGTCCACCACTGGATGCCATCTCCACCACACTTCACCTGGCTTTCACTAATCTAAAAGACACATACCAATGAATGCCGTTTATTGACTTCACCTCAGCATTCAACACCATCATTTCTCAACATCCGATCGGGAAGCTGAGCCTGTTGGGCCTGAACAACTCCCTCTGCAGCTGCATCCTGGACTTTTTAACCTCAGGCATTGCAGATTGCGAACAGCACCTCCAGCACCATCACAGTCACCTTTAAGCTTCTAGCATTGTGGCTGATCCGACACACCCTTCACACATACACTTCACTCTCCTGCTGTCTGGGAAAAGGTACCAAAGAATTCACGCCCTAACATCCAGACTGTGTAACATTTGACTAATTAACAGAAAGGGACTAGACTAGCACTCACTTTAATAATGTTACAATAATGTTACAAAAGCTGTTCAGGTTAGTTACAATTAATTAGTGATGTACGGCTTCACAGCTGCTAGCACAATATGTAGGCTAACTAATACAAAATGCTTTTACAGCATGCACCTCTTTATCCAGAGAAAAAAAAATATTTCTTATAGAAATCTCACCTAATTTTGTAAACTTTTCGAATTTTACTCACTGATACACAGCCCAGCTCAATAGATACTAACGCTACCCCAATACTGTATAATTTGTACTTTATAACTTTATAACCCTGAACAACCTTTGAATTGATAATGGTAACATATATTGATAAGTTTATCCCAACAATGGAAAATATACAAAATATAATTGAAAAAGTTTAAAGCACACGACTAAGCTCAAACTTAGGAGCACAGGCTCTCTGTATTCATAAAAATAAATAGCCTCTAGGCAGCACAAGGACTAACCATTTCTCTAGAGAATGCATGTAAAAGGATAAAAGTAAAAAAGCTGCATTTATTTATGGAGTGACCTCGACATTGCTGAGCTATTAAAGCAGGAGTAAATAGTCGGGTAAAGATGAATAGTAGGGATAGGCCATTTCTCCTTACAGATCTCTTGAGAAATGCACCAAAGAGTTTGGGAAAATGCCAGAGCTGGGATTTAATCCTTTATTTTTCTAATGTGCATTGGGGATTTTTTTTTGTGTATTTAGAACATTCTGTTCATGATCAAGCATAGCAGAACTCATATGGGGAAAATTGCAATCCGCAATTCTGCTTAACATCAAAATATCATCTCCCGAATCACTGGCCTGCCTGACTTATAATACTGACTGACAGTTTCAGAATGGAGATTTTACCTCCATTATATTCTGAAACATTTTAAGCATGTTATTACACTCAGACAGATGAAAAGGTAAGACGTGTGCTTTGGCAGTACAAAGACTAGAGTAATTATTATTTCACCACAGAAGCTATTTATAATAAAGGCTATGGTCAATACAAGGGTCTACCGTTTTGGCTTTGTCTTCATGGCCCCATAATTCCTCATCTCATCTCTGTAGTCAGAATATCCATCATCTGAAATCATGGCCTGTGCACTGCAAAGTCTTTAATTAATCCTTGATCATCCTGTCCTCCTGTCCTGACATTAGTGTGTTTAATTTCCTGCCTTCCAATCTAGAACACTTTCAGATATTATTAATGAGGTTTTGTCTCACAGCTATGTTCATGCTTTTGTTCTATCAGTATAAAAGAAATGAATAGCAACACAGTTCCAGTCAATGATCTGGTCATTTAGCATAGCTTTAGGTGATGTAACTCTAAGAACACATGGGATCAAATAGTAATACCTAGATAGGGTATTATGGCAGATTTATTTGGCTTTAAAGCCAAATATAGCACTGGTGATAAATGGGCCTACATAATCAGTGTGCTTGAGGGATTTCAATGGGAATAGTTCCCTTGAATATTGAAGAGTCTGATGATTTATGCATTATAGTTAGCAGTGATGGATTGTGATATTAGCCTTAGTGGGTCATATACTTTATAACTAATTAGCACAACCCTCTGCTTGGGGATTTTGCATTTCCTCTAATTCTCATTAAGTTTTATTGACACTGTGGGGAAATAGCCACCATTATTTCTGCAGCACAGAAGGGATTGTTTAGGGATTTGTATTGTATTTGTAAAGCAGGAGGAGAAAAGACAGGGTAGTAAGGTCTTACGAGGAAAATGCATTGTTCCCAAACTCCTTTATATAATTATTGGCACAGAAGATGTCACAGTCAGATGCATATTGTGTTTTAAGTGGTAGTAAACCTTCAGTCACAAGCTGCAATCAGCCTCATTTTTGCTTTGTGTGAATGAGGAACCTGACAAAGCCTCATGCAAAGTCTGAACAGATTCTTAAAGGTGCTCTTTCAATCAAAATTTGTTGTTCTCCAGTGGTGAAAAAACACCCTGTACTGATAACTAAATTCAGGACATTGTGAGTGATGGCAGCTCTCTGGTTAGTGTGTCATTCCAATTTCACAGCTGAGCTGTCATCTATGACGTCCCTCCTGCTGCTCTCTTGATTTGCTGACTTGCTGTTTGACTGACACTGAAAAGCTGTGGACCAGGTAGCAATTGCATGGATGCATATATATATATATATATATATTTTTTTTTTATTTCATTCATTTGTTTATGTAGTTTGTCTGACATTTTCTGCCTTACTTGTTTGTGCTCCTCAGCAATTTTTATTATCTCTGAGACACCCTCATCCATCATTACAAAGTGACAAGTCATAATATAATTTGTGTCATGTTTAAGTTGGATATTGTAGATAGATAGATAGATAGATAGATAGATAGATAGATAGATAGATAGATAGATAGATAGATAGATAGATAGATGCTTCTAAGAACTGAGAAGGAAGCAATGCCTTTTTTTGTATGAAATTGTATTAATTTATTTCAAACAGTTTATTCTCTTTATTTCATAGCCTTTCTCTTGGCTGCACTGCTCCAGTATGTGATTGTGAAGGTTAGAATTTTGTCCAATGAGATTTCAGCCTCTATGGGCTGCCATGAAAATCTAATCTGCCCAGGGCCTTCAAAGTCTGTTCTGCTGGCTTTTAAACATAGTCTCTTTAAGAAAAAGCTCTGTTTCTTTAACCAATCAGATTTCAAATACACCTCACAGAGCCAGAATTTGGTTTTGATGAACTAGTGCCTTTGTAAAAGCTAAAATATTACATTTGGACTCTTTCTAAGCTGCTACACATGGCTAAAAGCCTATTTCTCATTAGACATCTTCTTACAGGTTCTGCATTTGAGAAATTATTTGACTGGATTTTTACTTGTTCCTAAAGGGAAGGATTGTCAACATTTGTGTGGTTATATGCAGACAGTCTTTGGCTCTTTTACTGTATGTTCAGCATAACTTGTAAAATTATGTTTAGCATAACTTGAAAATCCTATCCTTATTTAATTAAGACTAGGATTATATATACTGAATTGGTTTAGCAAATTTTCACTTGTTAAAGCATGGGAATTTGTTTTGTACTCAACACTTTCTCATTGCCATTAGCAAGCAAGAAATCTGGAAAAGTGTAAGAATATAAGCTACTTTGACAAGATCCAAATTGTTATAGCTGGAATACTGAGAACATCTCAAAAACTGCAGATCTTGTAAGGTTTATACAACAATTTGTGCCAGGCCAAAAGTAGTACAAGGCAGGCTAACTTTTAACAGGGTCATGGGTGACCAAGCCTCATGTTTGCATGTTGGTAAGAAGGGCTAGCCTGTCTGATTAAATTCCACAGCAGAGCTACTGTAAAAGAAATGGCTGACAAAGTTATTTGCTATGATAGTGGGGTGTCAGAACACACAGTGCATCACAGCATTCTATGCAGAAGGTGTAGTTGCAGAGCAGTCAAAGAACCCATGTTGATCCTTGTCTACAGTGGAAGTATGTACAATGAACCTCAGAACTAGACTCCATAGAGTAATGGAAGAAGGTGACCTTTCGTTTGGACAGCTGGGTGCATGAGTGTTGTTCACCTGGCGAAGAAACGGCACCATGGGAGGATTGCAGGCCAGCAATGGTAGTGTGATGCTCTGGGCAATGTTTAGCTGTGAAACCTTGGGTCTGGCTATTTAGGTTGATGTTTCTTTGACCTACCTAAACAAACGAAGTGCACTGTTTAAAATATGGCAAATATATTTTAGTAAAAATGCAGATCCTAGCCTTGTTGCGTAACAGTTGCTTGTTAACAGCTCGTTTGACTGCTACGTCAATAATTAAATCTTAGCTGATTGGTGAGGCTATAGCTTAAGTCCTGGGTAAAAAATAATGATTATGTTTTATCAAATTACACGTGTTAAAGTTTACTGCATTATCTAATTATTTCAAAATGATCTAGAAATTTAGTGCTTATCTTGAGTTTGTATGTTGATAACTGACTTCAGCTATTCGTGTATATTGAGATCACCACTGGCTTCAGACAACAGCATTCACAACAGCATTAAGTAGTAAATGAACACAACACAGAATGCAGAATGCAAGTGAATACCCTAATTTCTCCTTGTCTTTTTTCAGCTTTTATCATTGATGCAAAGAAAGTGTGCCTGGATTTGTTGGATGTGAACAATAGCTTTTGTGAACTGAGCATTAAACTATATTGATTGATACCCAGTGTTCTCTTTACATGGTTTTTATTCTATCCCTTTATCATATTATTACAATGACAGTGGCCTTTTTCTTTACAATGACCAGTTCTCCCCTATCAGTCTGCACCCCTGTGGTGTGCTGACAGAAGCCCAGCCATAGTCTGCTGGCATTTTTTTGCTAGACCTCTGGTACTACCAGGACTCTCTGCAATCCTTCATAGAGCAGCTGCTTTGACACCCTTATATATAAAGGCAATGCATCATGGGCAGGAAAGGGCTGAGTTAAAAGGGCTGAAGTAAAAGAGAATGTGGGTAATGAGTCAGAATAAGAGAAAGCTCTGTAGACATTAGGGTAGCTACAAACTGTGCAGCAGTGCATTGTAATGGGAAGAAATTATAAATCATTTAGACACATCTCTGTGCAGAAATAAACTTAGGAAAAAGTAATTTTACGTCATTGATCTGTCCCCTGTAGCATAAACCCAATGCTCCACATCCCAGCTTACTAACTTTTACAGTGCATAATCACCCACATTATGTACGATTAAATAACCTTTTACAAGCATTCAGAACTTTCATGTTTTCGTATTTACAACTTTCTGACATTTTCAGTTATATTTTAATCATGCTTTTTTTGGTTAAAATTGTTAGATTATGTTTCTAGATGTCTACGTCTTTTTCTTCTTCTTTTGGCTTCTCCCATTAGGGGTCACCACAGCAGATCATCCGTCTCGATACCCCCCTTAAAGATACTGGCAATAGCAGAGTTTAACATTCCAGTGTTGCTTAAGTATCATGGAGTCATACGATTTATATCTTTTCTGTGTCTGGTTAAAATACATCACTTTCATCCAAATAATGTATTTGTATTAAATTAGATATTTACTGAGCATAAGGACAATTTTTTTCGTTTAGATGTTATTGTATAGGAAGAACATTCTACACAATGATTATCACATGACTTGTCAAACAACTACCTATCTCTAAAATTACTACCTGCATCCAAACTACTGCATCCACTTGTAGCGAGCTTGGAAACGACCGCACCATGGCGAATTGGTTTACATGCCACATTTGGTAATTTGCACACCCACCTGCACTTCAGAGCAGCACAATTACAGGATGTCTCAGAGGCCAGTGGCATCTTCACTCCTTACTGGCAGACTGACACGCTGTTCACCAGCCCATCCAGTCTGGGCAGCCAGGCCATGAAATGGATGTTAATTCTCACTACTATCTGTCTCATGCAGACTGTTCTAAAATATTTCTCTATCTCTCTCTCCCTCTCCCTCCCTCTCTCTTTCTCTCTCTCTCTCTCTCTCTCTCTCTCTCTCTCTCTCTCTCTCCCTCTCTCTCTCTCACACACACACACACTCAGTCAACATGGCAAAGACAAGAGAACACACCATTCAAGTAAGGCAGATGTGTGTCGACCTTCATAAGTCAGGCAATGGCTACAAGAAAATAGCCACTCGCCTTAACTTGCCGGTATCTACAGTCAGAGGAATCATTAAGAAGTTTAAAACAACTGGAACAGTGACAAACAAGGCTGGAAGAGGTCCCAAGTTTATCTTGCCACAACGCACAGTGAGGAGGATGGTAAGAGAAGTAAAAAAATTTCCCAAGCTCACCGTCACAGAATTGCATCAAAGAGTGGCATCTTGGGGTCACAGAGTCTCCAAAACAACCATCAGACGCTCTCTACATGCCAACAAGCTGTTTGGGAGGCATGCAAGGAAAAAGCCTTTTCTCACTAACACTCACAAACGTAAACGTCTGGAGTTTGCTAAGCGGTACTGGGACTTCAACTGGGATCGTGTGCTTTGGTCAGATGAGACTAAGATTGAGCTTTTTGGCAACAAACACTCTAAGTGGGTCTGGCGTAAAACAAAAGATGAGTATGCCGAAAAGCACCTCATGCCCACCGTGAAGTATGGTGGAGGATCTGTGATGCTGTGGGCCTGTTTCTCTTCCAAAGGCCCTGGGAACCTTGTTAGGGTGCATGGCATTATGAACGCTTTGAAGTACCAGGATATTTTAAATAAAAACCTGATGGCCTCTGCCAGAAAGCTGAAGATGGGTCGTCATTGGGTCTTTCAGCAGGATAATGATCCAAAACATGTGGCAAAATCTACACAAAAGTGGTTCAGCAGTCACAAACTCAAGGTCCTCCCATGGCCATCTCAGTCCCCAGACCTCAACCCAATCGAAAACTTGTGGGGCGAGCTAAAGAGAAGAGTGCATAAGAGAGGACCCAGGACACTGGATGATCTAGAAAGATTGTGCAAAGAAGAATGGTCAAAAATCCCTCTTTCTGTGTTCTCCAATCTTGTGAAATGTTATAGGAGGAGATTAAGTGCTGTCTTGTTGGCAGAAGGAGGTTGTACAAGTATTAACATCAGGGGTGCCAATAATTGTGGCACACATGATTTCAAGGTTTTTTTTTTCTTAATGTGTAATTTCTTTACCACCAAAGTAATGTACTTGAATAAAAGGTTGGATTTGTTTTCTTTTTTTGCATTTGGGTTCTATGTTGTTTAAAAAAAAAAGGAGAATTTTTTGAAGTCCACGACCACATCTTAAACAGGGGTGCCAAAAATTGTGGAGGGCACTGTATATATATATATATATATTGGTCTATGTGAGTGAACAATACTGTACTGTAGATCGATAGATAGAGAGAGAGAGAGAGAGAGAGAGAGAGAGAGAGAGAGAGAGAAAATTTTAAGGAAATATAAGAGAAACATAAAAAACATACCTAATAAATGCAAAAGAGAGATTTTAGATTTCATCATTGTGAAGATTAATTCCAGATTAAAGTAAAAAAATAAGTTAAGAGACCTCTGTATTTACATGTAAAACAGCAAATGTTGTGTATTTATGATGGACATTAGCAGTTTTGAAAACTCAGAAATCATAAAAAAGTGTTATCTGTTCTAACCCAGGATGTGATATAACTCACGATATAGTGATTTTGCTCTTCTTCCTGCAGTAATGATGTAAGCGTCTAGCTGAAACTAGAGGTGTGCATTAGAACTCGGTTCCAATAAAATGAAATGAAAAAGGAAAAATCATGCAAGCGGGAGCTCTTTTGCAGACATGTGCAAGTGCTCAGATATAAAGCTTGTGGGACAAACAAAGACCACATCTTGTGATGCAGTTACATCATATAATTAGTTATGGTTAGTGCTGGAATTTGTACCACTGGGGGTTTTCCAGTGTTTCATTTTGTTTCTATGGATATAACATTAGCATTTTTATTTAATAAAACAAAAACCTGGTCTAGGCCACATCCACTTTGGGTTTAATTTCTAATATAGATTCAAGTATTTGGAGCACTAAAAAAAAAAAATAAATAAATAAAAAAGATAATGGCACTGTGTTATACTCCTTGTCCACAGATTAAATGTTTAATACTACCACATCTGAAGGAGGGTTTTTTTTTTATCCAAGTTCACTAAGATTTTGGGATATTTGGTGTAGTGTACTAGTCAAATTTCTACTCCACCTGAAAATGATCTGGAGTTTACCTGAAATGAACTCTGCAGATCACATTATATTTGAAAGCTATTTGCTCTCAAAACTTGGCATTGAATACTGGGTTCTGCAGAAGACATGGAATTCTTTCCATATCAGATGCTCTCAAACTTTTTTGTAGCCCTTTAGCACTAAAATAAATTCCATCAATCCACAGATATTTTAGATCCACAACCAAAAACTCAGCTCTTTAAATTGTTAGAACATTAATTAAACAGGTTATATTTGTCCTAGTTCTAGATATATGAACTAAAGAAGGCATGCTAATGTCAATAACTATACCTATTACTGCCCAAGTTACATTCATAGCAAAAGTGATTTATAAAATAAGTCAAATTCTTTTTTTTATTGGAACAAAATGATCCCCTGTGTGAAAATAATCCCTCAGTAAAATATATTATCACTAGCTCCAGATGTGGTGCCCTGGTGTAGGATAAAATAATAGCTTAATTTGACTGCAGGGGTTACTGTCCCCAAGACTGTTAATACTTTCATTGATTCCTTTATTACACTTTAGGAAGATTTATTTTTTATCTTTCCAGTGTCTACATTGGAAAGAGAATTTTCATTTTGTAGCTATTCTTCCTGAAAAATACACGCAAAGCTTTTTAAAACTTAATATTTCATACATATTCAATACACATTCACTCCCACTGCATCTAGTTTTATTATTAGATTCAGTAACCATGAAGTCTGTTGCTGGCGTTTCCTTGCAGAAGTCATCTCTGTTAACATACCTACAATATAAACTGGATATTACTTGTTGTTTGTACCAGTGGATGATAGATGATAGTGTGAAAGGCCAAAGAAATGACACATTAGTTCACAGCAGAACCATGCATATGACCATGTTGATATGATGTCGATTGGCATCTGTCGTAACATGTTAGCTATCCAAGGTGGTGGCCAAACAGGTCTTCAGGAATATTTAAGTTTAAAGTGACATGACAGTGCCTGAAAAGCTGATAAGAATTGTCTTTCTCCCACACACACACACACACACACACACACACACACACACACACACACACACACACACACACACACACATCAACTCTGCTACTGCCAGATGGGACTCTCTTCCAGCTGCATGGCAGGCACATCAGCATGAAATAGTTTGTAAGTACTCCCTTGTTACACAGAGCACTGGTGCATATTCAATGTAAATGTGCAAGAATGAGGTGTGCTGTGGCAGTGAAGGAAATGGCAAAGCCCTGCTGCTACTCAAGAAGGATGATACAACACAGACTTTGACAGCGAATCTGGGAATTATAATCTCATGGGTATGATTATACACAATTTCCTGTGTGAATCATATTGTCTCATGTGATTCGAGAGATGAAAACGACTCAGCTGACCTTCCCGTCCCCAACCAATCTAGTTTCCTCTTCATATGCACCTCACTTACATATCTTAGCAAACATATTATTAAAAGCCAGGCAGTAAAAGCAAAAGTCAGGTAGGCACAATAGAGGGATAGAGGGACTACATGCAGGCACATATACTTTGCCGGTCAGATGATCATGTACACTTGACCGTATAGTGTGTATATGCTACAATGACTCTTAAAGATCAATAATTTTTCATGCTGCAACAATTTCCGCTGCTAAAAATGACCTCAACTAACAAAGCATTCTCCGTATTATTATTCTCTTATCTACCTTATACAACGCTCCCAAAGGATGAGATAAGAACACAGTTTTGAACATGAATACTATGCTACATAGTCCTACTGCTACATATAATGTAATCTAAATAGATCATCTGACAGAGATAGGAAACATTCATGAGATAGGACCCCTCACTAAGCAAAGAGAACTAAGCATCACTCTGCTTCCTCCCACTCCAGGTCATAATAATGCTTTGACATTCAAGCAATATATTATTTTTTCATGAGCTGTCTTTTAACATTTGAGTGGTTAAGTGCTAATATTTGACATGGTTGAACTTCTAACTGTAGATATTTGTGACACAAATCTACTTTTGCAATTGTCCTGGTTTTACTCCAGCCCTAACTCTGCTCTGTTATCCATTTATTTTCAACTCTTTCCTATTAGCCCTTAATTAGTTTCTCCATGTTAACCATGCTGTTACTGCATTGCATTTGCTAAGTGTAAGCCATTGCCTGGCTCTCACGTTCTCATGTCCTTTGCTTTATAAATATGGATTATCCTAGTTTGTTCTTTTCTACTTGTATGTTAACCCACTGTTTAGTCTATATAACTATTCTTAGCATGTCCAAAATACAGCACTTGTATAATTTAAGTGCTTGTATTCTCCACTTACTACCTCAGACCACAGTTTAAGAGCAGACTGTTGTGTGTATATTTTAATAAATTCATCGATCTACATTCATATTGAAGTGAACATGTCTGCTAACATGTAATATTTGTAGCACAAGGTGTGGGATGATAGAACATTTTCTGCAATATATAAAATAATAAGTGCTGCAGACGATCATTAAGTAGTACTGAAGTAATGCATTATCAGTGAACAGAGTTATGGTTGTTAATTCTTATTGATTTCTATATCACAAGGTTTCTAAGTGACTTGTGCCAGACAGGTTTAAAATTGTGCAAAGGTCAGATTGGACAGAGGCAGCATAAATTCTCAGGAATATAAAAAAAAGGACAAGGCTATATTTCAGCATTTAACGTATGTAGGTTTTTCAAATCATGTTTATATCCCATAAGGTTGTTGTTTCCAGTAGGCAACCTATAATGGATGTTAGTGTTAACAGTGCAGCAGCAGATCTGATTTATTCGAAGTTCTGGCAGAATGTGTTTGTGTGAACTTCTTAACATTTAATTAGTTCTTCACAAATATAACTTTTTGCTCTTTGAATGGATCCACAACCCCCATCGGGTAAAGTTTGACTGCATATCTCTGTGGGAAAAAGGTCAGTCAGGTTGCCCCCTTGATCTTCCACACTTCAGTGCCTGTGGGAGCTTGGCTGCTAAAAGCTGTAACTCTGTTTCTGCCTTTCAGTTTGAGTTTGAGCATTTCTTTCATTCCACTTTCAGGGTTCTCCAATGGTAGCCCATCTGCATCACTGAACATAGAGCCATGTAAAAATATGATTTCTGTTAACATTTCCACTTACCCAGAGATCACTTGTGAAAGCGTGTCTCCTGACACTCAAAGTAATGTCAGCAGTCACGTCTGGGCCTGGATTACATTCTTAATACAATCCTTAATTAATGCCTTGTGGCCAATTTTTTGGCTAATCACAAATACACATAGAGGAAAGGAAAGATAATAGCAAATGGAGCTATCTTTTTGTGTTAAATGAACCTGTCATTAATACTCACAGCAAAAATACCCCTGAAGATCTAGTGTATCATAAGTAAAGTTGCTTGCTGGAGTGGAGAGAGACATACATATAATTAGACATTAATTAGCTAATAGGGAGGACGGAAAGTGAGCACAAGCTCCGACAGGGAATTGAATTGTTGTTTTCTAATAAGCTCCTTTAGTGTGTTCTCCCTTTTTACTTTCCATTTGCACTCCCTTCTATTTTGTCTTTAAAAAAAAACTAAACTAGGAGTGCGCTATTAAAGAGCATGATGGAACCATCCTTGTGAAACACGTACTATCTTGTAAGATTAAGAATAATCCAAGTCCATCAGGATTTGAACTCCTACTGTAAGATAAATGTGGAAATATTGTAATGATCAGAGTTTAAGGAGAGGACGGTAGTATAAAGCAATAAAGGTTGTTTGAACCATGGAATAGAAATGACCATTATATTTCAGAATCACTAAAAGGTGAATTCTGTGAGTTCACAGGAGGAGTTTCCTGAAGCAATCAGGATCGTTCACTCCCTGTTAAAATGCAGCTGTATTAACCTGAAATCTATGCAGTGTAAGGCATGAAAAAAACCATGCAGCAAAAATAATATCTGTGGTATATGTGTGGGTTCTACAACAGTGTGTATTCAATCAACTGATGCAGCTAGTGGGTGTGCATATTACAAACCTATGCCGAAAATAATACAGTAATATATGTTAATTTCATAGTGTTGCGATTGGCCAAGTATTAACAACAGTATTAGATTTATTCTATTATCTTTTTTTTTTTTTACTTCATGCTTTTTTGTGAGCCAAATTTAGAACAAGTGCCAATTTGGCATGTATGCTGTCCAACCATTTCTTTATAGGCAGAACAGCTTTGGATGAGCAGCAATTCTCAGTTTATGTTCTAAGATGTAATTTGGAGGACATTAAATTCTATGAGAAGTTGTACACTATAGATGGGCATCAGACGCAGTGTGAAAGGCAACAACGAGGCACTAGAAACACAGTGTGAAAATCATCATGTGCGCAGACTGTGGAAAGGATTAGCACTAGTTATGAGGGCAACAGCTGTGAGATCAATATGGCCAACCCAGCACCACCTAGTGAGCTGAAGAGATTATGTCTTCGCTTTGATTCTCTCGGTATGAATTCAGCTAACAAAACACAGTGTGAATGAGTGCCGAGACTCCCAGAATAGGAGTTGTACATGTTAATCAGCTACATAAGCAGAAATCCAAAACATAAACACCTCCCTCACCACCACTATCAGAATCACAATGTCGGCATGGCCATTGTAACTCTCATGGTGTTTTCCCTCTATTGATCAAGGATTTCCTGGATAAAATCTTTTTTGTACAGTTAATGATCATGCAGTTGCTTTGCTTGAAACCTTAATTGCTGAGATATATTGGTCCCCCATGGTTTAAACGCAGATCTAATATACAAGCGAGTCATGCCGTATCAAATTCATAAATGTAAATGGTTTATTTATTCCAGCATTCTACAGTAACACTTTATCAACTGTCCAACCAATAGATTTATAGACTGTTACAAAGAAATATTTTATTCGTAATGTATATATTTAAAAGTCTATTGATTATCTACTTAAAATAATCAACAGGCATAAAGTGTACTTACCCTATATAAATTATCACAAATGTTCTATAGATTCTCCTGGAAGTAAAAAAAAAAAAAAAAAAAAAGCTTTTCAGTTTGTAAAGACAATCTTTTGAAGTTCACATAAGTCACTGCTTTTTCACAAAAAAAAAAACAATAAGAAAGAAAAGCTTTTCAGTTTGTAAAGACAATCTTTTGAAGTTCACATAAGTCACTGCTTTTTCACCCAGCATTAGCAGGTCATGTTGTTGACTGATTTGTTGGGAAAAAAAGGTTCTGAAATGAAATTGTGGGGTAAAAAAGGTGTAGATCTTCATCGTTCTTTAGCTTTTTCAATCTTTTTTCTCACTTGGTTTCTCTCATATTGCCACTCCCCATTTATTCTCAATGCAATGAAATATTAACTTGTCACATTTGGAGTTCTGGTAAATTACATACGCCATGTGCACAAAAGGCAGGGTAAAACTGTCATTACCTCAACCGCGCCATTTCCTCTGCTGCTGCTCTGATCTCTCTTTGAGGAAAGCGAGCCCCATACTTATTCACAAAGCTCCAAATCAAGGAACATCTGAAATGAAAATTCGTAGGGTGCAGCACAAGGATGACGACTGAAGTTTCAAGCCTTTTATATCCACTATCATTAAACCTTTACTGATGTGGTTGTCTAGAGCTGCTGGTCAAACGGACATCTAGCTGTTGAGAGAATTGTGCAATTTGTACAGAGTTTTGCTTCAAATGATTTAAGGTTTAATAGCAGTCAGTACTACAGTAGTTTAACAGCTTATGTAAAAATGTGGGATTTGATCTAAATAAGTATACAGATAATACGCATTGTGTTTAGAGAGTTTCTTTCATTACGCTATGCAATTACAATTGTAATGAAAAGTTTTGTTGTGATTTATGTGCAGCCCTGTGTACCGAAAACTAAAAAACTAAACTAAAATTATTTTCTGGAGCAAGTACATTTGAAACAATAGTTTTTTGTAGTAGATCATCTACAGCAGGGCTCTTCATTTTACATTTACATTTATAGCATTGAGCAGACAGCCTTGTCCAGAGCAGCAAACAAATGTGAGTCTCTATCAATGAGTAAATATACACTGGTACTCTAGATTACCAACTTAAGATAAATCAGCCTACAACTCTGTTGAGAGGATATTTTTTTTTTATTTACATTTTTTTCTTTAATCTTCTCAGGAAAAGGCTTTTGTGGATACAAACATGAATTCCTACTATGTAGGACCCACATCTGATTCTACTTGTTTATTCAGTTCATCTAAGTCTCTAATTAGCTATAAAATGTACATTCTATTTGGTAAGAATGAAAGCCTGTAGCTGCACTGGCCCAGTAAATATAAGACTGAAGACCTCTGAGCTTTAATATAATAGCTTTAAATCTTTATTATCACTGAACTCTTCTCTGTAGTTCTATTAGAATTTTAAATTCAGTTCATGCGTGGTGAACTGAGTGGTAAAACAGGAAAGCAGAAAAATGCTTGGTCTATCATCAGGAGATTGCAATAATAATAATTTCCATGCCACAGGCAGCCATGACATGCTCCATAGGGGTGCTCTATAGGAATGATGGCATACTTTCTTTCCCCTGTTAATCACAGGAACACTAGTCAATCATGGGAATGTAAAAGCTCCTCACCCTCCTGTTCGCAAGTGTAAAATAGAGAGAAATATATTCCTGCATTGTATATTCATAAGTTGCTCATAAGATCATGTTACACAGTTGTGTTTTTTGTATTATAGATAGATGAGTGGATGGAAAATTATTTACAATTGGATTGTTTCTGCCTCATATTATTTCAAAAAGCTTTTTTCATCACCTTTGCCTCGTTTATAAATTATACATTTATAGAGTTTATAAAGCTGCTTTGTGACATTTAGACAAAATCAGTTGATTTTATTTGGATTGCAGTTTATTTGGCTTCAGTTTGTTTGAAATTAGTAATTAATTATATGTAATTTGGGGTAAATGTAATAATTCAAAATATCCCAAAATGATCTTGGTATCTTTGTATAGTGTAGTATAGTGCTGTGCAAAAGCTTTAATTTTAATGTAATTATATATTTTTATCTATTTACAAAATGAGCAAACAGAATAAAAACCTAAATAATTCTGAATTTGGGGTGACTATTCTTTGGCTTCAAACCAGCATCAATTCTTACACTTGTGTGTTTTGTAAACTTGCACAAAGTCAGGAATTTTGTAGGAAGACAGTTTCATGTCACAGGTCATACACCATGGCAAGACTAAGCATAGCAACAACACACAAGGTAGTTATACTGCATCAGCAAGGTCTCTCCCCGGTCAAGATTTTTAAGAGGTTTGAAAATGTGCTGTTCAAGCTATTTTGAAGAAGCACAAATAAACTTTTGAGGACCGTGGCTGCAGTGTGTGGCCAAGGAAACTTAATACAGCAGATGAAAGACACATCATGCTTACTTCTCATTAATATCAGATGATGTCCAGCATTGCAACCATCAAAGAACTGCTGGAAACCAGTGGGGTCTACTGTAAAAGTCTAGACAGTAGTGGCCTTCATGGAAGAGCTGAAGCCAAAAAGCCATAGCTTGAACGTGGAAACTACTCAGGTAACTAAGTTATGCATAAAAACATAGGGATGGTGGTGCAGAAATATTTAAGTTGGTTCTCTTGTCTGAAAAATGTGGCTGTATGTAGCCGGTGACGCTATCAATATGTATGGACCAGATTGTTAGGTTTCCTAAAGAGGGCAAGGAAAAGAGAATGCACATTATCAAATCAGACAGACCAGGAGAATGACTTTCACCAAGATTGTTTTGATTGACTTATTATTATAAAAAAAAAAGTTTAAATGGATGTAAATGTAAAATATAAACAAATAAATAATATGACAATGAAACAAATATAGTATGACACAAAAAAAGTTTTTTTCCTCTTTCCATTAAAGAAACTTTAAAGATCTTGAGCTCCTTTGTAGTTACTTGATCTAATTATATTATGTTTTCTTTATATGCTTATTATATTTGCTACTTTAATTTATGAATCGTCCCTTTTTGTACATCAAATTGCGTTTAAATCGATTCAAACTTGACGTTGCTTTATAATCTTATTTTTTTGGAGCTTTGGTACTTATCAAATTGGTTACATTAGAACCTTTAACCCACAGATAAATATACAATTTCCAATAAACAGATTACATCAAAAAAAATGAAAATATACATGATAATAATTCCAAATTTGTCAAAAATGTACCATAGATGAATAGTGCCCATGAAACAAATATATACGTATTTGTGTAAGAAAAAAAGTTATCTGAATCCAAATGACAAATCCAATAATGCAAATGTCTTGGTATGATGTGTGCAATTGTTTTGTCGTGTAAGGGTTCAATAGTGCATCAATCAGTTCTGTGCAATGAAGTAGTCAATGAGAAATACCAACAAAGCTGGATGAATACCACTTGTGAGAGCAGATAAGCAGGGATCACTTGATGAATCTCAATTCTCTTCTTTTTCATCTCTTTTAGGGTTCTCACACTGGGAGGCTCGCCATCTCAGGATCACAGCTTTTACTAACTCTCAAAATAAACCTGACCTGTTCATGCAAACAGCACCATGAACATCATAGACAATTAATGTATTTTAAAATGTAACATATCGTATATACATTAACTCAGCTGGGTGAAAAATACTCAATACATAAGCAATCATTTACATGTATAATAATCTTTTGAAAAGTATTTTAAAGCTTTTCAGAAATGCAATCCATACAGTTCGACATTCCAACTAGACAAATAAATGCATATAAACTCACATAAAACACATTTAAACATGAATAAACTCATAAAAAATTTATTTCAGAGAATTGAACATCATATTATTTTGAAAGTCACCAAATCCGGGGGATTTCAACACAATTTATCAATCACATCGGATGCTACAGGGTCCACAATCATCCACTTTAATATCATCAATCATCAAACTAAAATAACCCAAATAATTTCACACAAGAGTTATAACATCATTCAAGATTTCTTATGTAAATTAAACAAGGATGATATTTGCCTTTTAATACGCTTTGAAAACACCAGCGATCTGTGAAGCGATCCATGTGATTACTTCGTCTCACCTCTGTGATGTCATGCACAGGGCCCGTCTAATGATAAAATATCACGTAAGCAGGGTTTTTTTTTACTCTATTTCTTTGTTTATAGTACAGCAGAAAAACTTTAATAACACATTATATTACTCTTGTTAGTGTTTTATGTGAAAATTTAATTATTGCAAATTCATTTTTTTTTTTTTTTCATCAGCATAATTCTGACCTGTGTTACATGTAGCAGGAGACGGTTTGTTTGCTGAAAGGCCTGACAGCGGTACAATAATTAGTGTCTGCAGGCAACAGTGAAGCATGGTGGGGGTTCTTTGCAAGTTAGGGGCTGCAATTCTGCAAATAGAATTAAAGATTTAATCCAAATTAATGGTGTCCTCAATGCTGAGAAATTCATTCAGATATCTGCCATCTGATTGGCCCCAATTTTTTTCTGCAGCAGGACAACGACCCCAAACAAAAAGCCAATGTCATTAAGAACTAGCTTTGGTGTTGAAAAGAAGTCCTGAGTCCTGGAAGCGATGGTTTGGCCCCCACAGAGCCCTAATCTCAACATTATCAAGTCTGTCTGGGATTACATAAAGAGACAGACGGATTCGAGCAGCCTACATCCACAGAAGATCTGTGGTTAGTTCTCCAAGATGTTTCGAACAACCTACCTGCCAAGTTCCTTTAAAAAATGTTTGCAAATATATCTAGAAGAATTGATGTTTTTTTTGCAGACAGTATGGTTACACCAAATATAAATTTTATTTGGATTTCTCTTCTGCTTATTTACTTAAAAGTGTGTAAAATAATAAAAAATAAACTATTAACACTTATTTTGTTCAAACCATTCTTACTTTAAAGAATTTTGATACCTGCCTAAAATGTCTGTACATCAATGTATCTCATGAATCTTCAGCAAGAAAATCAAGCATAATAATGACATCTTAAATGTTCTGAAACTCTAAAATAATAATATTTTAACATTAGATGTCATATAATTAGTTAAATAGACATGGCTTAAAGCGTGACATAATTGGAAAAGTACCAATCAGGGTTTACTTATTACTAAAAATATTGAACATCCTGCATACAATTATTAAAAGAGCTGAAATTATTGATAGGACAGCCATGGTCCAGACAATCCACAAAAATGTTAATGGAGTAATCAACCTGCTTAGAGCTTGTCAAAAAGCAGAGTAGAGACATAGATATTTGCAAAGAAAATGGGAAATTAAAATGAAATCTTTGCCTGGTTTGGCACCAACCACTGCATTCAGCAAAAACTCAATACTGATGATCAGCCTGAGAACATTATCCACACATGGTGGTGGTAGCATCACGTTCAGTCATGCTTGTTTTTTTGTGTTTTTTTTGGGACATTTCTAATGCTCTTTAGCTTTTAATATTAATTTCTAATCATATAATATCAAGTCTGTTAAATCCTGGCTATAACACTACAAAATGCAGAAAGGTAAAAAGAGTTGAAAACTCAAGTTCATAATATTGAACTGCATAAAACGGGTCAATTGTATATTTTACGAATCGTAACAAGTCCTCTGTTCTTATTTGGTACAGTTACATTTGGTGCCTTTTATACCTAGAAGTTGGCAGAAGAATTCCTTTCACATTGACATGTTTTTACACTGCACATGAAGTCATGAATCCATTTTAGACTTGTCTCTGTGCTAAGAGGGTTTTTAAGTGGCAGTCTCATCTTATTAAACAACAACAAAATAATCCACAGCTTTTTCAGCACACCTGGTGCAAACTGACAAGAATATCTATTTCTTACATCGTGACAAAAAAAAATAAATAGGAATTTTTTCACAACCAATTTACAACCAAAGACACTATTAAGGGAAACTTTTTTTTGTTTGTTTTTTTGCAGCAGTGAAATCACAAAGCAGAAATGTGTTTTATTGTATTGGTTTTTACTAAGTGTGGATATCAGAGCATGGGGGTGTGAAAGATATGAAGCAGATGTGTGAAGCATTGGTGTGTGATGCTGAGATTTGAAACATGCATATCATACATTCAATCTCAAAGCAAGGCAGAATGGGATGTCACAGAAAACTGTTTGGCGTTGTGCTACTTTCTTCACTTGAATGTCTCTTGTGTTCTCATGGTTGTTTCAAAACCTCTTAAAGTGCAGAGAGCCAGTGAGAAAGACAATGAGAAGGAGCAGAGAAGACTACATAAACATTAAGACTGCACTCTGTGTGTGTGTGTGTGTGTGTGTGTGTGTGTGTGTGTGTGTGTGTGTGTGTGTGTGTGTGTGTGACTGGAAGAGGAAAGCTTTGGGACACCATACAGATGGCACATGGTGACCGCAGAGAGAGGATGAAAGAACGAGATTATGGATAGCTTCAGAGATCCTGCTGGGCGCTGGGAGGTCTCACTCCTACTCTTTCCCATTCCTTCTCCTCTCTATTTCTGTCTTTTTTTCTCTCTGTCTGCCTCCCGTTCCCCGAGAAGACTCCAGCTCCCATCTCTCAAGCTAATTTGCTGGCATTCTACACCTCATTTGGGTCCGAGCATACAGCACACCAGCACAAACTCTCAGCTTCCTCTGACCCACTTTATGCTATAGTAGCCCAGCTCTGTTTGTCCAGATATGCCAGCAGAACAAACACATGTTGGATTTCGTCACTGTTTGACACGATACTCTCCATTGGCCAAAAAAGCCATCAAGATGCAAGCACTATCTGTCATGCACACATTTGCTCCCACCGGTGCATTAAAAAAAGAATGTCCCAACTGGGTCGCCTTGTTATCCTGGCCTTATATGTTGTGCATCTGGATATTTCACACAGAATAAAGTGGTACATTGCACAGCCAAGCGTAACCAAAACCAAATCTTTCATCCTCACTCACTCTCTCTCTTTTTTTCTTTCTCTCACTTTCTTTCTTACTCTTTCACTTTCTTTGTGTTTGTCTCTTGATATATTTTTTTTACTCTCTTTCTCTCCCATTTGTGTCATGTTGTTCTGTCAGTGGGCCTCGCCATGCTGTTATTTTCCCAAACAGAGACAATATTTCTTTTGCATTTTCTCTGCTCTTCCTCTGCAACACAACACATGCCCTCGAGCCTCTGTTGCACTTCATAGTCTGACTGAAGGGGATTCTCAGTGATAGCAAAGATGAAATGATTTTCTGTCTTCCCTTTTCTGCTCCTCGCTTTTCTTTTCTGATGGGATCTCCTACTGCTCCATGGGCCTGTGGTTGGAGTGTGAAGAGTAACATATTTATTCAGATTTTTTTAATTCTTCTCTTTAATTATTCTTTCTGTTTGCTGGCTTTGGATTATTGGGCATACTGTAAATAATTTAGCTTCACTTTAATCACATAAAATATTAAATATACATTAAAATAATATCAGTTTTAAGTAGATACTGATTAGTGTTCTGTCGTATACCAAATCCAATGCATGCTTCATTGGGGCTTCTTCCATTGATGTAGTAGACAAGATAAATATCATTTGTTCATTTGAACTCGTCTTTACATGAAAGGATGACCAGAGAGAAAGAATTATTGAGCAAATTAATTATTGCAAAATGTTTTTGGGCCCTTCACTGAGTGCTTAGCAACGGGTACAAGTTAACAGCTAAAATCATGTTCTATAAACAATTTTAAATCTTACTGAGGACGTTTCCATGGACTTAAAAAAAAAAAAAAAAAAAAGATAAAACAGAATTCTTTCTTTGTGGTATTTTGTTATATGAAATCAAAAAAACTAATTTATAAATAAATAAATAACAGTCATTAAATCTGAGTCATCCTGCTCCAAATGAACTCCTATTGCAGTATGACATTATCTGTCCTCTGTCTAAATTTATAGATTTATTTGGATTGCAGTTTTCCAAAACATTAAAATAAAATGACAGGAACTGACAAAAGTTTCATGTAATTTTGTAACTGAAATACGTAACCCATACTCAAAACTGCATGACTCATGCAAACTCATAGCAATTACTCAATTTAAAATTCATATTACTGAGTCTTCATTTACTAAATTTATACAAACCCGGCTGGATATAAAAGTGTTTCAAAACAAAGAGATTTGCATGAAGATTGTATTTCTTGAGAATAAAACAGTTTTATTCAGTTTGATAAATAAAGCCTATACAAAACATAAAAGTACAAAAACATTCAACATTCATTTTTCAGATGCTTGACCTATATAGAAAGACTATCCAGGCATGGGAGTGGTCAGTTTTGATTGTTATATGTGTGAAATTTCTGTTGGCTATACTTTCATTGCAGATTTTTAGCAGGTATGAGAAGCAACTCAGTGTGAGGTTTAACATCTGTGTGTGCAAGGAACAGCAGGTGGTTGAGACATAGTGCAGGTCATTCGAAGTCCCAGCACGAAGGCTGTTACACAGTAGGATCTATTGCATCCTCATTATTGCGCATGTACACACAGGTGCAATTCAACTTGATTTCACGGCACATGCACACACTGAAGCAAAATAACACAAGCAGCTGAGGATGAAATATCTAGATGAGAATTTATGGGGTGGCATGCAATCGTATCCCCAATTACAGTTTCATTTCAATGACTCACTCCCTCATCATTCTATCCTGCTTGTAAAGTTTTGACACCAGACTGTGTGTGAAGTATACACACCTTCAAAAGAAGTCTGCTCCCAAATGAGCTCAGACTGCTTGGAAGTATGTTTTGTTTTATTTGTATTTTTTTTAGACACACATGCACATATACATCCATGCAAACACACACACAGATACACAGACACACACACACACACACACACACACACACACACACCATAGTTATATCGTCTCATTATTCTTTGGAGAGGGCACATTAAAAATTCATCCGTACGGCTCGAGCTCAAAGCCGAGCTGTGACCCCAGCAAACGCTGCTGAATTATGGAGGCCACTAATAAAGATGCTTTGATCTGATTCCGAATCTTTGTCTCCTTCCACCACATAACACTGCATTTCTGTCTTATGCCTTTTACAGTCTTAGAAAAACAATCTAAAAAAACTTTTTTTTTTTAGTTGAGAATTTTAGCTGGACCCTTTCCAGGTCGTCTTAGCATTTTGCCTTGCCACTCTCACCTCTAGTTCATGTTTTAGCAATCCAAATTTTACCTCCACATTCCTGTAAAGCTGCTTTGTGACTATGTCTCCTGTTAAACATGCTATACAAATAAAATTAGATTGAATAGCTCTTTAAAGTGGTTCTTTTCAAAATGCTCTTGAGAGGCAGAGCACGATAACAGAGGGTATCCCATTATAAATAACATTTTATATTGAGAGTGTAATGCTACACCATATTGTATCATTCAGTAGAAAACTGAATATTTCTGTATATTTAACAATCCATTCAACAGACTGCAATAAAGTTGACTGTTCATAAAAATATTCCCACATAAAAACATTTCAACTTATTTACTCTCCTTACTCTGATAACACAAAGATGTCTAAGCCCTTGTGAGGACATCAGCTTTCTGTGTCACAATTCATATACACACACACACACACAGACACACACACACACACACACACACACACACCCCACATATATATGCATGCAAATAAAATGGCTACAGAAGACAATATGGCTGAGACGCATAGTGCACAGAGGTCGCAAAGTATAAAAACATTTAAACTTATTTACTCTCCTTACTCTGATAACACAAAGATGTCTAAGCCCTTGTGAGGACATCAGCTTTCTGTGTCACAATTCATATACACACACACACACACAGACACACACACACACACACACACACACACACCCCACATATATATGCATGCAAATAAAATGGCTACAGAAGACAATATGGCTGAGACGCATAGTGCACAGAGGTCGCAAAGTTTCTGCAAAGTAAATAGCTACAGACTTCCAAACTTCATGTGGCTCAAGAACAGTTTGTAGTAAGCTTCAAGGCATGGGTTTCTTTGGTCGAGCAGCTCCATCCAAGCCTTACATCACCAAGGGCAATGTAAAGCATCCGATGCAGTGGTATAAAGCTCACCCCCACTGGACTTTAGTGGAGACATGTTCTCTGGATTGACGAATCAAGCGTCACTGTGGGTTTGGTGGTTGCCAGGAGAACAGTACTTGTCTGACTGCATTGTGCCGAGTGTAAAGTTTGGTGGAGGGGGATTATGAGGTGGGGTTGTTTTTAAAGAGTTAAGCTTGGCCCCTTAGTTCCAGTGAAAGAAACGTTTAATGCTTCAGCATACAAGTTCAAGCTCCCAACTTTGTGGGAACAGTTTGGGGGTGACTCATTCCTGTTTCAACATGAATGCACACCTGTGCACAAAGCAAGATCCATAAAGACATAGATGAGTTTGGTGTGGAAGAACTTGACTGGCCTGCACAGAGTCCTGACCTGAACCCGATAACACACCTTTGGGATTAATTAAAGCATAGACTGCAATCCAGGCTTTCTTGTCCTACATCAGTGTCTGGTTAAACATTCATATTTACACACTCCTAAACCTTGTGGAAAACCTTTCCAGACGAGTTAAAGCTGTTATAGCTGATTAACTATATATTGCATTGAAACCAGATGATCCAGCTCAATTGGCTCAGTTAACTGAGTGTATTGAAGAATTAAAAGATTGCTCATCAGCACAAACACCAGTAAACAGAAGCTCCAGCGTTTAGAAGGGTGTACTGTAACTACTAGTTCAACAGTAAAAGACTTGGGAATTATTTTAGACTGGAAATCTTTTGAAGATCACATCACCTATATTACAAAAACAGCCTTCTTTTATCTTAGAAATATCGCTAAGCAAAGAAACATGCTGTCTATATCTGATGCAGAAAAGCTCATCCATGCATTCATGACCTCCAGACTGGACAATTGTAATGCATTACTAGGTGATTGTTCTGCTTTATTAATAAACAAGATAGTATTCACAAGGTTAAAAAAAATATGACCGTATAACCCCAATCTTATCATCCCTACACTGGCCACCTGTTAAGTTTTGAATCAACTACAAAATATTGCTACTTACCTACAAAGTCCTAAAAGGTTTGACCCCATTGTATCTATCCAGACGATACAATCTGATAATATTATCCTGTATTAAGCAGAAGAAAAATGGGCAAGCATAAGGATTCAAGCAATTGTGATGCCACAATTGGTCATGATTATAATGTTATAATGTCACAATCTGTAATTATATATACATACATATATCTGTATATACTGTATATCTGTACAGTGTGTGTATGTGATATATATATATATATATACTGTATTAATCATGCGTTAATAAAATTTGTACTGTGAAAATGAATTTGCATTAACGTGTTACTAATACACAGATATATGCATTTCATTTCAGGCAGCAAATACAGATGCAGTTGCTGATGTATGCACTAATTCATGCAGTAAACAAACTTTTACGAGGCAAAATTTTTTTGTTAAAAACAGGTTCAGGTTAAGGTAAATAAACAGAGTAGACATTGCAATCAATAAACATGAGCAATCAATAAACATAAATCAAAGATGAAAAAATGTTTACTTAAAAATTGGAATAAACAGTGCAATTAAGATTAATTCTGAAGAAAAGGAAGTCTATACCAGCTTAACTATTCAGTATTCAAGATGTATACTGTATTTAATATGTGAGCAAATTTGGTACATTTACCATGTTGACTACAAAAAGTCAGTCTTAACCCTTTCCAATGCCAGTTGATGTAACATGGTCCAAATTTACACAAACTTGAGTCTGGGTCAATTGGATTGTACACTGTCATGTCAGACAAATAAAATCCTAAAATGTATGTACATGGTTGGGGCTGGTACCATAAAAAAAACCTAATAAACATTTTTGTGATAAATTGATAAAGAATAAACATGAGTAAAACAGAAAGATTTTCATTAGTGTTCTCAGACGTTTTACTCTACTACTTTTTTGTTTGTTTGTTTTTACTTGGGGGAAAATAGGGGGATATTTTTAGTTTTGCCCCTCTGGGGGAAACTATGATAGTGGTATGTATGCTTTTAAAAAGAACCCCCTGCAGAGAGCTAGAACTGTTAAGAGAACCCTAAACCTAATTACAAGAAAATACACCAAGACTGAGATACATAGTAATGCACAGACTATAGTGTGTGTGTGTGTGTGTGTGTGTGTGTGTGTGTGTGTGTGTGTTCTCATACTTTTTTACACTGCCCTCTTTTGTTACCACTTTTTCTTTCTGCTATCCTTGAGTGTGTCAAAAGGGAATAAGTATCTTTCCTCATTCGAGTGTGCAAGTTTAATCCTTATGGAGAAAAATGTGCCACTGGAAAATAGTCCTAATTTGTCAGGCATTAATAATGCACTGGAGATGTGCGGTGTGCTTCGCTGTGTCACCACTTCTCTACTCTATTGCTCTCTTTTTTGTGGTCCTGTTTCTTTTCACGCAGCCTCTGTGGTCTCGATTGCCATTACACTAGGAAGCAATGCTGACTTTCTTAGCATACGGGTGAGTAACCGCTTATAAGACCAGATTACTATTTTTTTGTCCTTATTGTGTTGGGCAGAAACAGATACAAAAAAATAAGGAAGAGCCATATAGCAGCTATAGCAGAAGCAATTCCCAGCTTCAGAGTTAAGTTTCAGAGATGTGTATGACTGTCCTTGAACGTCAAGGAGTTTATAACACAACTGACTGACCTACTTTGAGTCCTGTTGTGACATGTGTTATTTTGTGTTACTGCTGCCCTGTGTTTGGTTCTATGCTTTGTGTGTGTGTGTGTGTGTGTGTGTGTGTGTGTGTGTGTGTGTGTGTGTGTGTGTGTGCCTCTGCAGCATTGTTTAGAAAATTCCATGCACTTCAGGTCAGGCACTTCAGCCCTATGAGAGAGGAAAAATGGATACCCTATACACCTACTTGCACATGTGTGTGTGTGTGTGTGTGTGTGTGTGTGTGTGTGTGTGTGCTTGGGCTTGTGTGTGGGTGTGCGTGGCTGCACTCTTTCTATATAACAAAACCAAAACGTTTGACCTCGGAACAGTTTCTTTGCACTGCTGCTGTGTGTGTATAAACATATAGTCTCTCTCTCTCTCTCTCTCTCTCTCTCTTTCTCTTCCTCTCACACACATATACATACACACACTGACACCCTAACATAAGGAATATGTGTAAAAAAAAAAAAAAAAACATTCAGTTAACAATACATTGCTGCCTTAAAACATTAACACTTTCATAACTGCAGAATCTGCCACACACCACACACATATTAAATGTAACAGTTACTTCTTTTAATTAACAAAATTCATGTTTAACTGGTAGCAATGTCTTTAACTGACATCATATCTCTTTTGTTCTTCTCCAAAAAGACTTTGAATGGTATTTACAGCGATTATATGATTTATTAACTAACAGCCTGTATATAATCAAATTGCATTTCATAGTTTCAAGGTGACAAGTTGTGGTTACAAAATGCTGTTAAATTGTGATGCTGAAAAAAAACCTTAAGTTTAGGGTGGGTTTTGTGCACTACAAGACACTGCAAATCTGCTCCTTCTCATAATGTCACCTGTTAATACTAAGGTCATAATTTAACAATAAAATCCGTTTACCCATATATTACACTATGGAATGGTTAATATATGATCCTTGCATTTAACATGATGTTTACTGGGCTGCCTAGCACTGATTATTTCTTCGATTGGCTATCAGTTTGTTTATGCATGTCGTAAAGAGGGTAGTCTGAGTGAACAGTGAACACCTAATGTAATTGAAGTGGAGGCGGAAGTGCAGATAAATAGCTGACGGGAAAGGAGGATGCCTGCTTTATGCTAGTAATAAATAAACACACCTCTCTTCTCTGCTTTATAGGAAATCATGGCTCTATAGACGGATGGTGCTACATTTACTACAGGGTGTGACAGAGTGAGAAATTGAAGAAGATTTCGCTGCAGTGTCACACTGAAGGATGTTGGAGTCCTTTATGCTAATTGTGTTGAAGGTCATTTCTGGGACGGTGTATAAATGCATGAAGAATTATTAATTTGATGGAGTATGTAATTTCAATTAAACTATTGCACATGCCCAATTGTCAAATTGCTAGATCTGGTATAACATGTGTGTATGTCTGCCCAAGGTGTAGAGGATTGATTGTGGGACCTAGTCAGGTTTCAAGTCTTCTGTGCTTTTGGCTATGATTGTATCTGTGTCACTCTTCTCACTCTTGCTCTAAAACTGTCCATTCATTTGAAGCCTAATCTCACTGAGACACAAAGTGCATATTTTTCATTAGATTACTGGAGCCACTGAGAGAGATGGGTGCCTGCGATAGCGCCCCCGCCAGGGCGATAGCATCATCCTCCGCAACAATGGCACCATCTCCAAGCTAAACTGGATTTGGATCTGCTTTAAGCAGGTCTGGAGGGGAAGCAGATAGAACCACACAGAAAAAGTGTTCGCCCATGCACTTAAAACTGAAGCCGAAGAGCAGCTTGGGCCAACACGTTCATGGAAACAGGACACTAAATATGTTAACACTCACATCTATATTCAGACTGAGGTCAGAGCACAGTCGTAGCGTACCAGCCCAAAGGGCACTAGCTGCAGGTTGTTTATGGGACCCATGAGTCTTTTTGGATGGGTACTGGCCTAGAGCCTGACTCGAATCACTGTGCTGCTGCCCCAGTTAGCAGAGCTCATTCAAATCATGTTATAAATATGATTCTCCTAGCAGACTGACCAGGATGGAGTTGCATAATTCATGGCAAACCCATGACATCCGCACCATTACCTGATAAGCCTATTTGGCTGTTAAAACACTCCAAACCCTACAACCTTGATAAGATGCTGGATAATTCTGCTCCTCAGGACATAATAAAAGGGTTTACAGCATTTCGGGGGCCTACAGGGTACTCAGCATTGCCCTTTAGCTGCTGCCTTTTACACTAATACACAGCTTTCCCCAATTATATTTATATTCCTCTCCCTAACGAGCTAACCTTTCCAGATAGCCACTAATAATATTACCTTTCCTCTTCCTAAGCCACAAGAGTGGCTTCACAGAGCCAGGAGGCTGACAGGCACTGAAACTCTTTATATGAGTGAGGACCACAAACACACACACACACACACACAAACACTACCCTTGTAACAGTCTTGGGTTAACAGTAGTGTATTAAGTAGTGTATTTTTTTGAGTGAAGCCGTGATTATTATTTTTTTTTTTTTTTTTATGGGTACTGGCCTAGAGCCTGACTCGAATCACTGTGCTGCTGCCCCAGTTAGCAGAGCTCATTCAAATCATGTTATAAATATGATTCTCCTAGCAGACTGACCAGGATGGAGTTGCATAATTCATGGCAAACCCATGACATCCGCACCATTACCTGATAAGCCTATTTGGCTGTTAAAACACTCCAAACCCTACAACCTTGATAAGATGCTGGATAATTCTGCTCCTCAGGACATAATAAAAGGGTTTACAGCATTTCGGGGGCCTACAGGGTACTCAGCATTGCCCTTTAGCTGCTGCCTTTTACACTAATACACAGCTTTCCCCAATTATATTTATATTCCTCTCCCTAACGAGCTAACCTTTCCAGATAGCCACTAATAATATTACCTTTCCTCTTCCTAAGCCACAAGAGTGGCTTCACAGAGCCAGGAGGCTGACAGGCACTGAAACTCTTTATATGAGTGAGGACCACAAACACACACACACACACACACAAACACTACCCTTGTAAAAGTCTTGGGTTAACAGTAGTGTATTAAGTAGTGTATTTTTTTAAGAGGAGCCGTGATTATTATTATTTTTTTTTTTTACTTCATCACCTTATATTTATGTAACTTCTAGAGGTTCATAAATAAATAAAGCAACTACAACTATTCTTGGGTCTAGGTTTTTTGCATATTGGTATGGGTGTAGTTGTCCAAAAGTTTTTTGTTGCTGACACTAATATTATCACCACTGCACATTGTACATTCTTTCATTTTGTCTTTATCTTGTCGTAATATTGACAATTAAATCTAGAATATGGTAATGATGTTAATGATGCCTCAACAATGTTAAAAAAATTAAATATACATTGAAATTATTTTTCATGGTAGATTATTCTTTTTAAAATGGAAATCAGTTCTTCTGGGTTTGCCCACTGGGGCTTGTTCACTGCAGTCTGCTCAGCAGCATAGCAATGTACTACAAATATTATATGTAACTTCTTCATGCTGCATAATTTGGGAGTAGTCATTCTCAGTATTTTATACTGTAGCTCTTCCAAAACCTTCATTTTGTTAGGTGCTGGTTCATTTTCTCTTCTATTTCTCTGTCTATAAGGTTCATATCAATGTGCTGTTTTTATGTGATATTGTTTCTGTTGTAACCAGAACTGGGGCTTGTTTTAGGGGCTAACGTTTTAGGAGTCTCTAATCTCCAGTGGTGGACAGTAACAAAGCTAATGTAATGTTACTGTACTTAAGTAGCTTTTTCATGTATCTCTACTTTACTAAAGTGTTACTGAAGACTTTACTACATTTGAAAGGCTAATATCTTACTTCTTACTCAACTACATTTTGCAAAATCAGTCATTTCTTTTTATTTATGAGTGGATAAACTCTAAACTGGCCAAGCAGACAGCAAGCCACCAATCATGCTAGAGCTGTTCTGTTTTGAAGCTGTTTTGTTTGCCACTTGGTGGCATCTACTTAGTACCAACATACAGTTCGGTGTAATTTTGAGAGAAATAAATGATAGAGAAATTCTGACTCTAACTTACTATAACACCAATGGCCTTATTCGAGTGATTTTTGTATTATTTATAGTTTTATTTTAGTTTTAAAAAAAAAGGGTTTTGGCACATAATAATTTCAATAGATATCAATCAGTGTTTGACTCATTAATATCATTCTATTAATAGATTGGTGTATTAAGAGTAACATTAGAGACTTTTCACATAAACTGAGTTGATTAAGCAAAGAGTTTCATGGCAACAATGATAATAGGAACATTTAAACAATAGTAAATCATAATACTTTAGATACTTAAGTAGATTTGAAGGCAAATGCTTTTGTACTGTTACTCAAGTGAAAGTTTAAAGGAAGCTCTTTTACTAGAGTAATATTTCATGCAGTAAATCTTTACTTTAACTCAAGTTCATGTTTGTGTACTTCGTCCACCATTGGTGCCAATGAAGAAAGTCATGAGAAGCTGTATTTTTGATTTTCAGAAAGAGACAATGAGACAATGTACAGTACCTGTTTTCTGTCTTGCTAAAACAACATAAAATATAAAAATACATTAATTGTAAGAGTTGTCAAATTGGTGTTGTATGAGAGAAAAAAACCTTTTTTTTAATGATCAACTTTAGGGTGTTCTGGCAGCATTACACATTCCTGTCAATTTATTATTGTCCTATAGCAAATTCTACTATAAAAACATATAACCACAAAGTACATACCAATAACAAATTGTAATTGTAACACGTTTACCTATTAAATATGCATATTTATTGCAATAGAGACTTTTATTTGTATTTATTTTTTTATTTGCAATGGAAATTGCAAATTTATTTAATTTATTGCAAAGGTATTTGCAATAAACTTTACTCCAGCACTGGTAAAAAATGTTTTCATGGACCTTATTTTGTGCTTAAGGACAATGTCATGCTGGAGCATGCCTGACTCCCATAGATCCTATGAAGTGAAACTGAAATTCTACAAACAAAATACACACTGTATACAATTATGTTTCCTAATGTGCATATATTTTATTTTGTACTTATTGAAGGGCAAAATCATTACAATGCATTATATAATCGACAACAGCATATACAGTAAGGTGCAAATGTTGTATGCCTTTATGCAAAAATACTTTAAAGTACAAATGCTTCCAAAAATAGAAGTGTAAATAATATATTTTAACCAATTAACAAAATGGAAAGTAAATTAATTGAAGAGAATTTTAAATCACTATTAGTTGTGACAACCTTTTGCCTACAAACAGCACTGATTCTTCTAGGTACACTTGCACCTCTAGGTACAGTTTTTGAAGAGACTCGGTAAGCAGGTCAGAGAACTAAGCACATATCTTCTGTGGATGTAGGATGTGTCAAATCCTTCTCTTCCTTTATGTAATCACAGACAGACTAAATGATGTTAAGATCAGGGCTCTGTTGGGGCAAAAACAATCACTTTCAGATCTCCTTGTTCTTCTCTATGCTGAAGACATTGCGGTATGTTTGGGGTCATTGTTCTGCTGAAGAATACATTTGGGCCCCTTTCAGATGCCTCCCTGATGGTATTGCATGATTGATAATTATCGGCCTGTATTTCTCGGCATTAAGGACACCATTAATGCTGATCAAACTTGCAAGTTTCCTTCACCATGATTTACTGTTACCTGCAGACACTCATTATTATAGTTTCTTTCCAGCACTTTGGAAAACAACTTGTTTTTTGGTACAGCCAAATATTTTAGAGTTTTAACTCATCAGTCCAGCGCACTTGTTTTATGTGTCATGTTGTTTTCATGCATAATTAATTCGCTTAGTCTTGGCTTTTGGTCGCAGTTTTTCCATGAAGATCATTTCTGAACAGACTTCTCTGTACAAAAAATAGATGTACCTGGGTCCAGCAGTTCTTTGCTGATGGCACAACTGGACTTCTTCTAATATTTAAGGGAAGTAAATATAATATATAATATGTCTTTCAGTTGCTACATTAAGATTCCTTTGCCAACAGTCCTAAACATCTAACAATTTCTTTATAGCTTGAACAGCACATATTGATATCTCAGTCTGCTTTGGAATCTTTGCATGTGCTTCCTGTTTCAATATATTTAACCTGTGTCTTTTTGCTGTGCTCAGTCTGGTGTATGGTGTATGACCTGTGGTGTCAAACAGTCTTCCAGAACCTTACCTTAGTTTGGCTGTTCCTTTCGGTTTAAGCCTCCTACACAACTGTTTCTGTTAATGCCTGTGCTTCAACCGACATATGATGATTATTAGCACTGGTACTTGGTAGAACACCATACACCTCAATCTGATTCTATAAAATCCATGATTTTGTGCAAGTGTACAATGTGTGCAAGAGTAAAATTAAAAGCCACATCGTGGAGGCCAGATTATAGAGGAAATGGAGGAATGGTGCACATTCATGAACAGTCTGCAACCTGCTATTTATGAATGCACACAGAGGAATTATTCATTCGTGGAGCGGTGTGCCAAGAACTGTATAGCTCAGCGCAGCCTAGTTTGAGCTTTCTGTTTGTTGGTCTGCCTTGCTTGTGCACATTTTATGACTGCTGCGCAGTTGGAAAGGAAACGGCATAGAAAGCCTGCTGCTGACAGCGCTTTCATTTTTAATGTGTATAGCTCAATTTCCTCCTCTACCTCTGGGAGATGCAGTGAATTAACACAAGCGAAACCTCAGCATTAAGCACGACCTAAATAATCTCCGGCTTAGACGTGAGTACCTGGATCGTACACGCTGGGATGTTACGAGGCTGATAGCGCAGCTTTGCGCGAGCTCAGCTCCAATGATACGCAGAGGCACAATGAGGAAGCTTTTATCGACATGCTTGAATAGACTCATAGCTGGCTTTCAAGGAGACAGATTAGCCAGGCAGCCAAGCTGAAAAGATACACTACAGATGAGCACTTCTTTATGAATCTGCGCTTGTGTGAGCACTCAGAATACATTGCGTACACACTCACACATACACACAGATTGTCACAAAGCTGTTCAAGGTGCAATGCTGTGTACAGTAGTCACTTGGTCTCTTTTTACATGGATGTCCCTTTTAAAAAGATTTCCAATGTTCTTCTTTAACCAAACAGCTGACTGTGTTTGCAATAACAGTCTGTAAAAAAAGCCTTGGGTATGATAATAGGGAGATGAAAATTGTACAAGCAGCAGTGTATGATAAAAGTGAACAGAAGTCACGCTGCTCGGAGACAAAGACATACTGCCACTTCTGTCAAATTTCCGCTAAGTCATTCTTCACAGCTCATGGCCATAAATATCCAGAAGGAAATAGCACTGGCAGACAGTTGGTCATCTCTGTATCCAACATTCATCTGTCTCCTTTTTTCACTCTCTTCAATCTTCATTTTTTTCCATTAACGTTTCCCATTACTTTTGTAGCCTATTTGTTTATTCTTTTTAATGAAAAATTTAAACCACAGTTATACATTTTATTTAGATTTTTTTGTGTAAATGGGAACTAATTTTAAATTTGAAAAAAAGAACACACCCAATAGGAATAGACCTTTTTAAAAAATAATGTTATAGTGTTCTTTTTGCCACTTTGTACATTGTTACATTGCTGTACATTTGTGAAATTGCTTATATCACAAATGTGTGGAAAAAGGGTCCATAATAATTCCGAGGAATCATTAGACTCACTTTTGGATGTCACTTTACTGTGTTTTATTAAAATTGTAATAAAAGTGAGAAAATGTCATTTCAGATGCTCTTTGTTCGCTTTCTATTGTGGAAACAATGCCATTTACAGAAGAGCAAAATGGGTATCGACCCACCACTATATGGATATTTGAATAACATAGCACTTCCAAATGGCATGATATACAAATTATATATTTTCTTCTTTCTTTGCTATATCATCTTATTATTGATTTCTGTCTTTTTGGAACTTCATCATCAGACATAAACAGGAAATGGAGGCTTAAATGTTTGAGTCTGAGAATAGGTTCTCTGTGGATCAGAATTAATGGAGGCGAGCTGGGAGCTTAGACACTCAGCAAGTTCCGTTTTCAATTAAACCCACCTGTTGCTGGGTCTGATTTTAAGTGCTTTGTGTGAGGACGGCGTCTCCCTAGGCACCACTCTGCAGCACGGCACTAATCTGATGGATGAAGTAGGTTTAAAGAAATATTGCTGTCTCTCTCTCTCAACTCTTCTGCTCTCTTAATCTTTCTTGTTCTCACTCTCTCTCTCTTCCTCTTTTCTATTTTATGAACTAAACTCTGCAAATGATTAAGTAAACATCATTATCTCCACTTGTTCCTTTCCCTTTGTCTAATCTCCCAGCCCTTCTGTTCACCCCAGGCTTGCTAAATCTACCCCCCCACCCCACCACCACCACCCCACAAAAGACACACACCCATTAGTTTAGAATAAATAAGCAGTTGTTAAAGACTTATGGATGTACCTTCCAGACTGGATTATACGAGATTACTCTAGTTTACATATTTCACACTCGGACATGAAGATGGTGCAGCACATCCTAAGCGTGATTTAAGCACCCATTGAGGTATGTGTTAATCTGATCATCGCATTACATTTACATTTGCGGCATTTAGCAGACGCTCTTGTCCAGAGTGACGCACAAAAGTGCTTTTGAGTTTCTAGCAATAAATAAATCTACACTGGTACGCAAGATTACAAACTTAATATAAATATATCTCTTGAATTCTACAAACTTGAAAAGTGATAAATTAAGTGTTTCAGGAAGAGGTAGGTCTTCAACCATCGCTTAAAGATAGCCAGGGACTCTGCTGTACGGACATCTAGGGAAAGTTAATTCTACCACCTCGGTGCCAGAACAGAGAAGAGCCTTGAAGTGTACTTACCTCTCATTCTGAGAGAAGGAGGTACCAGTCGAGCAGTACTGGAGGATCTCAGACAGCATGGTGCAGTGCAAGATGTGATGAGGTCTCTGAGGTAAGATGGTGCTGGTCCATTTTTGGCCTTGTAGGCAAGCATCAGTGTTTTGAATCGTATAGCGTATAGCGTTCAGAGAAAGACCTGCCAGCAGAGAGTTGCAGAAGTTCAGACTCGAAATGACAAGAGACTGAACAAGCACCTGGGCAGCCTGTGTGGACAGAAATGGTCGAATCCTTCGGATGTTGTAGAGAAGAAATCGACAGGAACGAGCCACATTAGCGACAGACATTTGAAAGGCATTTGCTTGTCCAAAGTTACCCCAAGGTTACGAGCAGTGGCTGAAGGGGAGAGCAGAGAGTCATGAAGAGGTATTCGGAGATCTTGACTTGGAGATAAATTACATGGGAAGTCACATGAACATGATGGCTTTCAGGTCTGAGCAAAACACTTTCATTAAGGCCTTGTGACTTATGATTATGATAGCACATTATTTTTGAAACATATATACATACATATATGAATAGTTTACTTTCACTTAATTACTAGATAAAAACAAAATATGTATGCACCAACTAAAGCTTGCAAAAAAATCCAGGCCTTTTTGATAAATAACATGATTTCACATGGCGTCTACTGTATTCTCATATGCGGCCCTTTGTTACTTGGCTCAAGTGTGACTGTATAAGGAGGTGAAGCAGGATGTGTGTTTTCTCAGCATGCTTATTAGATGTAATTCTCAATTTATTCTGGTTCACAGGTATGAGGACGGGATTATCTAGACTGCAATCATGTAACATTCTTAGTAATGCATTTACACCCAGGTAAAAATAAAAATACTTAAACTATACCTTTTTAGTCACCCTAATGTTTTATTTATACTGTATTAATTGCATATTAAATGTGTTATTTTGGAACAATTTTAAGCATATTAAGTGTTTATTTATGTTTTAGATACATTTTAAACTAATTGCAATATATTATAATATCCTTAGGTGTGTTAAAATCGGACAACTTTAAGTATGTTTAGTGTAATGTAAGTGTACTTTTTAAAATATTAATATACTTACATGCTGTACTTGTAGTAAAGTTGAAGTCTATTTTAAGCTTCACATGAATGTGTTCCCTGTATATTTACAATGTCCTATTACGTATATCAATATAGACTGTATGCAGAACACTGTGTCGGAACTCAGAACCCGTCTCTGAGCAGAAACATCACGGGTGGATTCTCGACAACTGCACAAGCTACATTAGTATATTAGGAATAAGTTTTACAAAATAATTCAGACTCCTATATTTTATTGTTTTGAAAATACAGTGCAAAATACTCCTTCAATACAAAAAAAGTATTTGTATAAAATGCACACACAGTTTTTGAAAACTCAAAAACTTTTGTTAATTAATTCACAAGTAACGGTGTAATCTTCCACACACACAATGTACTGCAAAATAAAGTGCTGATGTAAGTAAAGGGCATTGCCAACAAACAAGCAAAAGACACAGTTGCAAAACAAACATTGTTTGGAAATAAACCTAACTCAAATGTCACCATATCTTTACAGTGGAGGGCCACTTTTCTCACACCCCAGACAATGTAAAATCTGGGAATTATTTTATTACTGTGTCTGTAAAAAGAGAAAAAAAAATAAAATTAAATACAAAAAAAAAACCTTTTCATTCAAATACTGTATGATGTTATCAGTTTTTTAACATTTTCAGAAGATATAAATTCAATTTTTTTTCACATTGCACCCATTTGTAATGCTAAGTTCTTTAATGTTAACATGATTAGACATGACATAAAAAGGTAATATACATTCAGAATAGGAATCCATATATAGTGGACATATTTACCAGCATGACACCAAAAAAAGTGAATTACTTTACTGGCATTTACAGCCCACAATAGGCGAATAATAATGTATAACAATTTTAAATGTATGTATTTTATGC
>MU551526.1:6331195-6369729 GCA_024362625.1 Silurus asotus
TATATATATATATATATATATATATATATATAAAAAATATCTCAATCGACAAAACCTGCATGTGAAATTTGAAGTTAACACAACCATTGACTTACAAGTATCTAAAAAAGTAACCTAAGGTACTTGTTTAGAGCCTGCTGGAATATCTGAGATTACATTCAAAAGTGTTTGTGACAAATACTTTTAACATTCAAATGTTTTTTTTTCTCTCAACAAGGCAACAATACAATTCAGCTGGCAGGTAAAAACAACAATCATATTTTATTGCATCACTGACTGGTATATCTTAGTGCTCAGTTCATGCCACAGTTCTGAGTCTGTCATAAACTGTTTACAGATAAAAAAAATAAACAGAGCACCAGTATACCAGAGAGTATACCAGAGAGTACTGGAGGTTGTGTATAAGGAAGGCCTGTATGTCCTCATTAATACGCAAGTAAATCTTGCAAACTATGAATTGGTAATTCCCTCTTGTACTGTATGTGTCAGTTGCAAAACATTTTTGCACCCACACAATTTCCAATTTTTTGGACGTTTTGTTGTATTTTGCATGAATGTATATTGCCATAGCATTGTGAAAATGTTCAAATACAGTATGTCTGTTCCTGTAGTAGTTTTAGCTTTGCATTATGTTTTTATGTTATTGCACAAGACACTGCCAAGCCCTCCAAATTAATGAAGAATACATGGAAAATAAGCTGATGAAGTGAGGCAACAAGTTGTTAAATAACTTCACATGTGACTTCAATGTGTACCGTCGGAGCAGACACTGTGTATACAGAATAAGACCATTTTTAAATGAAGGCCTTATGATGTGCCATTTTGCATGATTGGAGACTGTCTATGCTTCACGGGGGGCCATGATCTGAACTAAAATCCTGTACAATAATAGACTAAAATTGCCAACCAGTGTCTGCCAGGTGGATTTTTACACTGTTTTTACAAGCTCATAATTGCTGCAATTCAGCCTTATTATTGTTTAGTGTATAAAGTTCCTTTGCCTCCTAAAAGCTGACCCGCTCATCCCCGTCACAGGAGGTGGTAACAGCACACTATGTGTTTCACACAGTGCAAAACTGAAAAACGCTAAAATTGTACAATTGTGTTGACTAAAGGGACTCTGGTAAAAGACTAAAAGACAGCAGCTACATTTTACCCACTGGACCACTAAACTGCAACCAGGAGCAATGTAAACAACAACTTTAGGTAAAGATTCTACTGCCAATCTTTAGAAATATGTTTTAAAGCATAGTATTAGACAGATTGCTATACCCTGTAATGGTCTTTGTAGGGGTCACAAAACACAACAGACTTAACTCATTATGGTGAAATGTAGAAAATATAGAAATCATAGTCAGTGCTTCAGTACATAAAACATTTTATCTCTCAATGAGGCTGACCTTAATTGGTTTACTGTCTGGCCCCACAGAACTTTATTAGGTGACTGAATGGTAAGAGTAGACAATTTACTATATTATAAAAAAAGTAGATCCTTTTGTATGAGAGAAAAAAAAAACAGGTAAAAGTGATATCACATAGTACAGTCACAGAAGTGTTTTTTTTTATTATTATTGACAAAATTATTAATAGTAGACAAGAAAATTGTAAGTATTAATTGTCAGGCAACTTGATACCTACATATTACACTTATATTGCTGATACAGATATAACCAGAAGCAATCAAGTTTCTCCCTTAACACTGAATATATCCCTGAATACCTCATTTGAACTAGCAATTATCAAACATTTGATCAGCAAAACCTTACCTCGATATTTCACCTGTCTATTTAAAGGCTAATATCAAACCTTCTCCTTATTTATTACATCCAAGAAAAGGATGAAACAAGGATTTAAGAAAGTACAAAAGGTCTACATGCTTGTTTTGCTTGTTTATAGTGCAGCTTTTTGTACAATAAATGAATAACCAAATAAACAATATTTTCATAGAAGATAATATATTGCGTGAATATTTTTTTGGCAGAAGTTTTATGTAGCTAAACAGCTATCAGTTTGGTGGTGCACATTGTGATGTGCCTATGCATACTATACAATACTGTACAATTATTTGTAAATATATTCACTGCTTCCAATGCAGTACACAAAATACAAAAAAAATACAATAGACACTAGATTTAAACTTCCTTCTAAATAATTTTGATAAGAAAAATGTTACTTCCCACCTCTGAGTAGAAATACTAAGTACAAATACTTCGTTACTGTACCTAAGTAGATTTTTCTGCTATCAGAACTTTACTTCACTATATCTTTAACTTTTTACTTTTCACTCATTAAATCTTTTACACAAATATCTCTACGTTTTACTTCTTACATTTTTAAAACAGGCTTGCTGTATTTAGATTTAATCTATTTGGTGAAATGTCAATATTTTTTCTATAGGTTGATGGCCGCTTTCAGGCCATCAACCTATTTCCTGTCACTATTTCTACCAATCTATCTACCACTGTCAATCTACCATTGTTGTATAATTTCACAGACATAGACAAGTTTACAAAGCTCACAACAAGCACAGCAGAAGGACACAAGAAGTCTGGGGTTAACGTGGATGAGACAGGGAGTCAGCGATGTAAAACATGACTGATAACATCATCTTTCCTCTGCTTGTGTTCTATATGGTGGATGTTCAGCCTGGACGCATTCATTAGGTAAAACAATTAAAAATTAATTAGGGCTGTCAGAATTTGCGTGTTATTAACGTGTTAATGCAAATGAATTTGAATGGCACTAATTTTATTAACGCGTGATAAACGCAGCGCGCATTTCTATTTGACCATTTTTATTTAAGATTTTTATATTTATTTATGAGGCGAAATTAAAACCTTCAACGCAACATACGTTTATTCACGGCGTCCTTTCTTTACTCAGAAATTAAAAAATTATAATTTTTAATGAGTAAACATTTGTTTTACTGATGCACCAAATCTCAAATCGAGCACCAAAATCTGATGCACACATCCGGCAGTTAACCCTGGGGGTCGACAAAAGTGTTTTGTGGCATTGTTTTCTCATAATGCAGAAACTAACAAATTACTCTGTCTTTTTTTGATCATACGGATAAGAACAATACATCATTCAAATATGTAAAGAGTCTACTTTTATTTGTTTACACTTATACACTTGTAAAATAAACTAAACAGACTGGGGGCACTCTCTGCTGTCTCTGTCATCTCTCTTCACAAACACATAAATGAAACAACCTGAATCTCAAGAAATACTCACCTCACAGACATAGTGAATATATGAAAAGAAAGCTCGAAATGTCTACTTTTAAATAAACAAATTCACAAATCAGACGAAAACAAATATCGAAATATGTAATCCGTATTACAGTTAGAAAAGGTAGTTTCTCTGGTATCACCTCATTAACCGTTCGTGTGGAAACATCCAGTTTGGTCCTGATTATTTACGTAATTTAAAACACCATAATTACTTTAAAATATTTACAAGTATATTTTGTCTTCATGTACTATGCTAAATATGGTTTCACCAATAATAAACATACATTTGCATAAAGCACCAATATTTGTCCAAGCTCATGTTGATGAGAGTATTAAAAACATGAAAAAAAATTATTTAAGGTACATTTAGAACAAAATTATTTAGGTATGTATACCTAAATAATTGTGTAAGTAAAAAAAAAAAAAAAACGCTAAAACTGCATTTAGAAACAGTTGAGTTCCCCCTCCCCTTCCTCACAGTGGTTTGACCCACTGCCTGCTTTCCCAGTTCATCTCACCTACTCTACACACACGATTCAGGTGTGTGGCTGTGGCTCAATTAATGTTCAACCCTGTTAGGGTATTTTAAAAATGTTGATTACCGATGTAATTTCCATGATTCTGATCTATTGGCGATTAAAATATGACATCTAGTTAACGTTAACTTGTTAACAACAGCTTGCAGCATAGTGCACTGCAGCTAACACTGCAACTAATGTACTAGTGCACTGCAACTAACACTGCAACTAACACTGCAACTAACACTGCAACTAATGTACTAGTGCACTGCAACTAACACTGCAACTAACACTGCAACTAATGTACTAGTGCACTGCTACTAACACTGCAACTAATGTACTAGTGCACTGCAACTAACACTGCAACTAATGTACTAGTGCACTGCAACTAACACTGCAACTAACACTGCAACTAATGTACTAGTGCACTGCTACTAACACTGCAACTAATGTACTAGTGCACTGCTACTAACACTGCAACTAATGTACTAGTGCAGTGCTACTAACACTGCAACTAATGTTCTAGTGCACTGCAACTAACACTGCAACTAATGTACTAGTGCACTGCAACTAACACTGCAACTAATGTACTAGTGCACTGTTACTAACACGCTAAAGCCGTTTCCCATGCAATGTTTTATTTGGGATGACTTGGTATAATATTAATTTTACATTTACGGCCACAATTAGCATATTGTTTAGCTGTGCATTTACTAAATGAGCACTGTGCTACGTCCGAACTGACCCCACTGTATTTCTTTGTATAATCAATTTCTATTCTGTTCTTAAGTGTCTTAATTTTTAATAACATTTTAAACCTTTTTTTAATTCCTTGCTTTTATTTTTGTGATTATTTTTTTTTTTATGATGGTTTTACTTTCTTTATGTAAAGCACTTTGAATTACCATTGTGTATGAAATGTGCTACAGTATAAATAGACTTGCAGTGTCATAGACCACTCATGGAAGCTAATGAGGTAAATAAATAGACTAGATAAAATGACAGAGAAAAGGAAGATGGGCATAAGATCATTTTTCAGTGCACCCAAACCATATCTTTATAAGTACAATTTGACTGTATTATTTGTGTCCCCTTTAAAAATTGCTCATGAGAAATGTTTATATTTATTGTCCCCCCTACTGTTAAATGAAATTAATGCCCATGTACATGAGTTTACTTTTACTTAAGTAAAAGATTTGTGTACTTTGCCACCTCTGTTTCTACTTGGACTACAGGCAGCTGAAAGTATAATTTCTGATCATGTAGTAGCTCTGAATGTCCTCTCAGTTACATCATGTGCACCAGGAAAAAAAAAAAATAACCTTGATGTGATTTTTGACTCCAGTTTCTCATTTGAAACTCATGCAGATAGCATTACTAGAATAGCTTTCTTTCATCTTAGAAATATTTCAAAGAAATGTGTAAGAAAAAAAATAATTCATGCTTCTATCATTTCTACATGGCTACTGTATTGCATTTCGGTCTGAATGTTTCAGTAGCTGCAAAAACACGCTTCAATTAGCCTAGATGGCAAAAGAGTTCTAACTAGAACCAGAAGATTTGACTATATCACATCTATCGTATCCAATCTTTATTAGGCCCCAGTAAAAATTTCACATTGACCATAAAATACTACTAATGACTAATAAAAGCACTGAATGGTCCCGCATCACAGTACTTCAGAAATTTTTTTAATGATCCACAGTGTCTACAAAAACATGAAAACTAAAACTAAGGATCAGTTCCTATTCTTTAGAATCCCCACAGATAAGGAACAGCCTTGCAATTAGAGTTTGGGACTAGAATACAATCGTAGTCTTTAAATCTAGGATGAAAGTAGTCTCTTTGTTTTGTCAGTCCTCTTTTTAATAGGTTTTCTTTTCAGTAAAGGTAGAGATGTGGATGGTTCATGGATATAGAGTGTTTTGATACATTAGGATGTTTAGATGTTTTTTAACTCCCTTACCTTCGGTGGCTGAGAAGTGCAAAACACATGAACAAATCAGAAAACAAATTAACAAATTAAAATACACAATAACAAATGCAAAAACAAATGAACAAATCCGAAAACAAAACAACAATTCAGACAAACCGGAAAAGGTAGGTATGGTTTGTGAATGGAAACTTACCGATCGTTGGACGAGACACCTGTCATTCAAAATATACAGGAAGTATGAAATCTTATAACTTTGTTTCTTGTACATGGGTAAAGCTCTCCGTTTACTTTTAACTATTTTTTATTTTGATAAGTGCACCTTTAAATTTACAAAAGGAACAGAAGTATACATTGGCAAGCAAGGAGAAAATGAAACTAATTTAATGCTACTTTGAGGAAGGACATTCATATGCAGTGATTTTAGAGATAGTGGTAGTATATCATGATATAAAGATTAGTTTGTACACTTTTACACATACGTTCCAACTTTCACCTGCCGCAAACTGTTGTACTTCCTGTATATCTTGAATGACAGGTGTCTTGTCTAATGATCGGTAAGTGTTCCATTCGCTACCTTTTCCGGTTTGTCTGAATTGTTGCACGAAAACACATTAACAAATCCGAAAACACAACAACAATTCAGACAAACTGGAAAAGGTAGCGAATGGAATAACTTACCGATTATTAGACAAGACACCTGTCATTCAAGATGTACAGGAAGTACAACAGTTTCTCCTTGCTTGCTAATGTTTACTTCTGTTATTTTCTTATATTTAAAAGTGCACAAATCGAAATAAACACAGTTTAAAGTAAATAGAAAACTTTACACATGTACAAGATCCATTTGTTATTTTGTTTTCGGATTTGTTGGTGTTTTTTTTATTTATTAATTTGTTTTCTGATTTGTTAATGTGTTTTGCACTTCTCGGCCACCGTACCTAGCAGCCCCCCCCATTCCAGTTTGCTGATGGTGGATTGGCTGGCTACATTACAGTATGTCCCAGTAAACACTCATGCCTGTGTTTTTTTTTTTTTGGCTCTACTTTTTTGCTATGCTGGCATAGCTACTGCTGCTAGAGTCCTTTCTTGCACTCTGTGTAGACTGTACATCCCCTAAATGCAGTACAGGATAATGTAATACTTTATGTTCTCTCCCCCTCTTGCTCTCCCTCTTTTACTCTCTCTCTGTATTAAACTGCCTGGTCTAAACTGAAACTCTACTTCTGCTTGGAGCCTCCTTCACCTAAGGATCACTTGCATGCGAATGCCGAGGATGTTTGTGCATGGATTGCTTAAATTGCCATGAGGTTACGGTGGATGGTACCACATAGATAACTCATTCAGCACTACTTTACTGTATAGCATACAGCTGTAGAAGAGCAATGACTTTCAATCTCACTATGCAGTGTCACCCAAAGAAGATTCTTCTCAATGTTTCTTCAGAGAAAACAAAGATTCCTAACAATATAATTGGTGGAGTCTTTAGGATTTGCCTTAATGTTTTGACTCCTGCACGACTGCTGGACTTATACATGGCTACAAAGGCTTCTGCACCGACCTGGAGCATGACTACCCAATTTCAGAGCAGTTTGACTGTATTTTCTGTATGAACTGAATTTTCTGTATGCCTTTATAGCATGAAGCTTACCCACACTTTCATCAGGTTTGTGATTTCTAGGCTGCAAAAATGATATTCAATACTGTTAAGGGTGAATTACCCTCTTAGGGAGCAAGAACTCATCTGCATTACTTCTGGGAGCGCCATGGTGTCCAAAGTCAGCAAAAAGAAAGAGAGGGAACAAGGCTTTTACAGACAGTTTTGCTATGGTGCAGGAGCTTTTCATAGGATTTAAGGAGATGACAACTTCCACAAGAGTTCACAGTAGACTACAAAAGAGAACACATTTTTCCTTATGTTGCCTTATGCCTTGTATGCTTGGTCTCTACATTTTAGCAAGTAAAGAATCTTCTGAAAGCAATGTTTATTAGGTGATAAAGCCGGTAAGTGTTATGATTAGGGTTGGGGTTAGAATTAGGGTTAGGTTTAGGATATGGTTAGAATTAGGTTTAGGATTAAGGTTAGGGTTTTCTGAAGCTGAACCAACGGCCTGTATACAGACAGTGTACAGGTAACATTAAGAGGGGATAATCCAAACTGAAAAACACAATTTACAGCTAACGGTAGGCAACAATATGGAAAATACACATCATAAAACAAGTGACAGTAACAAAACCAGTAAGTTGAAACCAACAGTGTCTTGGCTGGGCTGTGCACATAGTGCAGACAAAAACATTATGCTCAGAGGGGATTCATGACAGCTATCACTAGAACTGAACAGTAATATGGATAGGGGACAATGACTATGGCTTTCGGGCCAAGTATCTCTGTGGGCTCATGTCTAATCTGGTCTAAAATAAAAGGATAATGAACCATTTAAACTTTCTACATGCTTTCAGCTGAGGGGCACTGTGTCACATTTAATGCACAATGACAGGAAGAGAAGTGATCTGCTAAAAGGGAAGAGAGAAACAGAGACATTGCCAGGCCGTCGATCAGCTTTGAAACTGACAGAGGCTAAAGAGGTCACATTGCTCTTTGTGTGTGTGTGTGTGTGTGTGTGTGTGTGTGAAAAAGAGAGAGAGAGAGAGAGAGAGAGAGAGAGAGAGAGAGAGAGAGAGAAAATAGAATAGTAAGGATAAACGCTATTTATGATACTTAAAATAAATCATGCTAAGGCTATTGTCACAAATATTGAAATTTAACACTGAAATTTAATGAAATGTATAACAATGTGTCAAACATAGGGTATTTAGTATGTTTCACTGAAGTTGTAGACTTTGTGGCAATGAATGTGTAATCTTATTTGACAAAAAAGCTTGATATTCCTGTGTGCATGTGTGTGGTTTATTGCTAGGTCATTTTAAATGTTTTGGTCTGGTCAGGCCAAGATTCCCTTTATCTGTTACAGAGTCCACCTCTCAGCACAGAAAGACCATGTGTTTTTCTGTTTGGTTTTGAGTTTACTCCTGTGCTTTTGTTTATTTTATACCATAAACATTTTTTTTCTCTCCTAATCCTGTCTCCACCACTGTGCTGTCTGTGGTTAATTAGCATTCCTTAAATGGTTTCTGCAGCTATACCTTGCTCTTTCTCTTTTTTGTTTTGAAAGTATATAATACAAAATTAGGATGTAACTAAGATTGCATAAAAAATGACAAAACTTTACTCATTCATAAATTCATCTACATTAACACTTTTAGCAATATGCTTTTTAATATACAATTTAAGAAAATAATAGCTTGGTTGTTCTTATTCATTAAAATATAAGAAAACAATTTTCTCCCACATCATATATTACTGTTAATAAGTCTGTCAGCATATTTACCTGCTTCCTGAATTACTTTCAAGCATTCAAGCATTCAAACCACTTTACCCATGATTCCCCAGTCAACCTTATGCTCTATCATGTGACCAATCACTGGCACCACCTTTAACCTCAGCATGATGCCATTTTGCCAGACATCTGATTGCACACACCTGATCACAATTAGCACATGCCTTTTTAAACTCTGAATGAAACCTCGCAGGTCTACACTGTTGTGTAATGTATAAAAGTGTTTTTATGTTATATATACTTGCCACATTTAGTGCATTTTAGTTTTTGCAGGTCCAATTAGATCTTCATTATCTTATATAAGGGTTTTATTATTGAATATGTTCAGTAAGAAATTCAATATTTCTCTGTATCATTCTATTTCTGTAAAATCATTGAGATGCTAATGAATACATTATAAAACATAAGATTAATAAATTCAGTTAATTCAAAGAACAAATACATTTCCTGAAAAAATAAGATTTTTAAAGTACATATACAGGGAGTGCAGAATTATTAGGCAAGTTGTATTTTTGAGGATTAATTTTATTTGAGGATTTAATTTGAACAACAACCATGTTCTCAATGAACACAAAAAACTCATTAATATCAAAGCTGAATATTTTTGGAAGTAGTTTTTAGTTTGAGCTATTTTAGGGGGATATCTGTGTGTGCAGGTGACTATTACTGTGCATAATTATTAGGCAACTTAACAAAAAACAAATTTATACCCATTTCAATTATTTATTTTTACCAGTGAAACCAATATAACATCTCAACATTCACAAATATACATTTCTGACATTCAAAAACCAAACAAAAACAAATCAGTGACCAATATAGCCACCTTTCTTTGCAAGGACACTCAAAAGCCTGCCATCCATGGATTCTGTCAGTGTTTTGATCTGTTCACCATCAACATTGCATGCAGCAGCAACCACAGCCTCCCAGACACTGTTCAGAGAGGTGTACTGTTTTCCCTCCTTGTAAATCGCACATTTGATGATGGACCACAGGTTCTCAATGGGGTTCAGATCAGGTGAACAAGGAGGCCATATCATTAGATTTTCTTCTTTTATACCCTTTCTTGCCAGCCACGCTGTGGAGTACTTGGACGTGTGTGATGGAGCATTGTCCTGCATGAAAATCATGTTTTTCTTGAAGGATGCAGACTTCTTCCTGTACCACTGCTTGAAGAAGGTGTCTTCCAGAAACTGGCAGTAGGACTGGGAGTTCAGCTTGACTCCATCCTCAACCCAAAAAGGCCCCACAAGCTCATCTTTGATGATACCAGCCCAAACCAGTACTCCACCTCCACCTTGCTGGCGTCTGAGTCGGACTGGAGCTCTCTGCCCTTTACCAATCCAGCCACGGGCCCATCCATCTGGCCCATCAAGACTCACTCTCATTTCATCAGTCCATAAAACCTTAGAAAAATCAGTCTTGAGATATTTCTTGGCCCAGTCTTGACATTTCAGCTTGTGTGTCTTGTTCAGTGGTGGTCGACTTTCTGCCTTTCTTACCTTGGCCATGTCTCTGAGTATTGCACACCTTGTGCTTTTGGGCACTCCAGTGATGTTGCAGCTCTGAAATATGGCCAAACTGGTGGCAAGTGGCATCTTGGCAGCTGCACGCTTGACTTTTCTCAGTTCACGGGCAGTTATTTTGCACCTTGGTTTTTCCACACGCTTCTTGCGACCCTGTTGACTATTTTGAATGAAACGCTTGATTGTTCGATGATCACGCTTCAGAAGCTTGGCTATTTTAAGACTGCTGCATCCCTCTGCAATATATCTCACTATTTTTGACTTTTCTGAGCCTGTCAAGTCCTTCTTTTGACCCATTTTGCCAAAGGAAAGGAAGTTGCCTAATAATTATGCACACCTGATATAGGGTGTTGATGTCATTAGACCACACCCCTTCTCATTACAGAGATGCACATTACCTAATATGCTTAATTGGTAGTAGGCTTTCCAGCCTATACAGCTTGGAGTAAGACAACATGCATAATGAGGATGATGTGGTCAAAATACTCATTTGCCTAATAATTCTGCACTCCCTGTACAGCCTTGGCTACTTGTAATTTTAATAAGTAATAATCATTTTACATTCAGGTTTTATATAAACTATTTTCTTCAGAATTGTCTTTGGTGCAATTTATCTTTTGGCAGGGTTAAAAGAAAGTTTTCCTAAGTGCTGTCCTCCACTACAGCAACATACGTCATAGTCACATTGTTGGCAGCTTGGCAGGTCCAAATTGCCCATACCAAATAGGCAAACACAGCATGGCACATATCCAGGGAACAATAAAGAAAACAAAGTGGCACAACCAACCTTTAGATCACAGCCTTTGAACATTGGAGTGTACACTAGAGAGAGCGAATAAGAGAAAGAGATGTGAATGACTCCAGTCCTTTAGCTCAAACCCTCAGCTTTAATCCTCATAGGCTGGACTCCAGCAGGACCAGTATATAACGAGCCCCTTGTGGTCAGAGTGCAGAGACTGCTGTCCCTGTGGGTTCCACATGCTGCTCATGATCAAGACCAATAGAGACCTTTGATCAAAGAATAAAAAAAAACCTAAAATCAAACTCAATGTTTTCATTCTGCTTTCACAGGGAAAAGGTTCTTGGGATCAAAAACCAGTAATGTTTTTAAAAGTAAATATTAGGAAAGACATTTTTTTTTGTCATTTCTGCCACTCTCTTTCTCTTTCTCACCTTCTCTGTGCACACAGCGTCCATTGCCTGTGTGTTTCCTTTTCAAGGGTCATGTGGCTCCCAGCTTTTCTACAGTGTGTGATGTCTAAATGCAGAGGGAGGAGGAGATCGAGGTGGTCATTTCTTCTGTCTCACCTCACTGCCTTTCTCCAATTTTGTGCACTAATTAAGTCAAATCATGCACAGTATTAATTTCCAACAGTACACGAGAAATACAGTGACTAGAGGAGAAAGACCACAAAAAGACCTGTGACCCCTTATTTTAAATTAAGAAGCAACTACTTACATACTGTATGTCGCTTCCCTTTATGTGTGTCTGTCTTATTAATTACTAAAAATATATGGGAAGTCATATATCTCAGTCTATAGTATATATAATTACAGTGTAATTGATTTGAATTTAGTACTTTAGTAGGAAAGATTGAAAATGTAATAAAAAATAATTCTGATTATTTTTACGCACTGACTGCACATGGCCTATGGAAAATTGCAGAAATACTTTACATACTGTACTGTAAAGAATAAGAAGTTTATGTTTAAAAACTTTTTTTCGGCTTCTCCCATTAGTGGTCGCCACAGCGGATCATCTGCATGTTTGATTTGGCACATGTTTTTACTCTGGATGCCCTTCCTAATACAACCCTCCCCATTATTTCGGGCTTGGGACCAGCACTAAGGCTTGTGCAACCTTAATGGCTGAGGTTGGTTCCCTGACTGGGGATCGAACCCGGGCCGCAGCGGTGAGAGCAGCGCATCCTAACCACTAGATCACCAGGGAACCTAAGAAGTTCATGATTAATCTAAAATAATCTTGGGTGCCATATTTGGCAACGGGAAGTTTTTAGATGTGTGTAAGTGTGGGGACATATATTTTCTGTTTCATGCAGCCGTGGCTTACTAATAACCTTGAGACACTGTTGTGCCATCTGCCACTGTTTGGGATCAAGTTGTCTGAAGGGAAAAGCATTAGGTCAATATTTTAATGTTACAGTTCCAATGAGATCACTTTAAACCTGTGTGGATTTGGGTATATAAATTCACACAGGTCTATTGAGCTGGGCTGCTGATGTACTTATTTTTATTTGTACCTTTTTATAATATTTTCTGAAAAAACATATGCGAGATATTAGCATAATTTATACCACCTCAACTCTCTATATAATTACTATGGCTGCATCCCATGTGTTTGTGTATACTCCAAGGTATATATCTGACTATTTTTTCACTTCGGCATGATAATATTTTGTTGCTGTTGCATCCCATGGGATCCCAGTCTCAACACACCTGCAGTCTTAACTAGCTGACCTAAGAACCTTGTGTTGGAATTTAAAAAATCACACGTGTATTTGCCTGTGCTATTAAAATATTCTATTTATTCTGCTGATGTATTTGTGTTGAGTTACATCACCTGTAATGTTGATCAAGGTTGATTCAGTGTCATCTTCCCAAGTGAAGTTCCAACCTAAATTGCTCTAAGATATTGCATTTAAACAGCAAATGTTACAGTGCAGAACACACACACACACACACACACACACACACACACACACACACACACACACAAAATCATAGTTCTTACTAAATTTGTTATATTGCCTTTGCTAAGCTGTCTAACCTCATCATCTTCCTGTGTGCTTGTCAGCGGTTCAGGCAGAATTGGGACTTTTATATTTCAAGTATGACGCCAAACTGACATGCAAAACCTTTTAGTCTGATACAACTGCAGGAAGCTATTGTTAGAGATTTCATGGTTGACCTCAATGTTGTAAAGCATTAAGAGTCATGGTTGTGCTGTTAGTCTGCCATGGCCAGCCTTCCGCAGCACGCACTTAATTGATGCAGCCTGACATTTTCCCAAGCTATTGGACCTGAAAGAGAACTTCTGGCAGCTTGAGAGTGTCCTTGTCAGGAGAGCACATCACCGTCACCTAGAGTAGAAGTCCTGAGCTGTGACAGAAAACATTAGCGATGCGCCTGTGTGTGTGTGTGTTTTTTTTTAATCAACATAAACCTGCAGCAGGTTGCAACCACAGGCCAGAAGAAATTCCTGCTCCCGGGCACGCTGTGCACAAAATCATCAGAAACAGAAGCTTCTTGTGACAGGAAGGAAATAATTAGCATAATTCATGATTACTATAAACGCATATCATAAGTGATGAACTGTGTAAGCAGATGGCCTAGGGGAATATTACAGAATATCCGGTAAAAGAAAAATCCTTCGAAATTTTTTCTACACGCTGCAGGAGTGCAGAATGTGTCAGATTTTCCATTTATCACTCAGATTTCTAAATACGCAGTACTCCCAGGATCATTCACTCGTATTTCGCATGAGAAAGATGCATACTAATGGGTAAAGTCTTTTATTATCATCATGACGTTAAATTGAATATAGCATTCATTTAATACAGTATGCCCAAGGCAACGATGTTGAAATGCTTTCAAAAAGTGCACTGAAAATATGACAAAATGATTTTTTGGTAGACAAAATATTTTTTAATTTATCCAGTCTGAATGGTCAGAAACTGTTGATTAGATTTCTATAACAGCTCTGCTCTGATAGTAGTGATGGCTGTAATTCAAATGAGAGTTTTTTTTATAAATGAGCTTGTGTACTATAACAATAACTCAATGGATAATTTATAGCCTGTCATAGATTATTTTCCTATAACATTGCATACGCCATGTTTGATTCCTTATTTACGTTGACCTTTTTGGTCCTATAATGTAGTGACATTTTCAGGATACAGAGACGAGGCAGAATTGCATTCTGTTATTTTACAGTTGCTCGATTTAGAATCTAACAAAAGATTACATATTTCATGCACATACTTTCTCAACAGCAATCCACTTTATAAATAGCGTATGAGGGCCAATCGAACTGATGCCTGCCGTTGATGCAAATTTCCTTATTCAGGACACACAAATCTACCCACCATGCACACATGCTCACTCACGTAGATGCTCAGCTGGCAGTCTGGTGGTCATCACAAAAGACTGTGACATGTTCATTAAGCAGTGGGGATCCTATTACAGCACACACCAGCCCCTCTGTCATATCCCTCACACATAATTAGTCAACAGAAAGCTAATTTCCCTCCTACTCATGCTCTCTGGCCATTTCTCTCATGCACACACACACACATACACACAGACATACCATGATTTAATTTTTGCTTGCGGTTGTCCTCATGTCCACAGGGCTCAATGTCCTTGTGTATAATGTAGTTAGAGTGTTATGTTCTGTGTGCACGTGTTTGTGACAGCGACTCACTGTGTCTCTGAAAGAACTTCTAACCACCAACGATGCCACATGTGCCTGTACTCAGCAGCTTCAAACGTAGTGCTGCATTACAATGACACAAACACACGTGCCTCACAAGCTCCCTGCAGGTCTGTGCAGAAAGCCCTCCTGAGGCGAAGTAAGAATGGAAGGATTTTGAAAGACTTTAGAGGCAACGCATGAATAAAGATCCTGAGAGTGGCAGTAGGCTCCTGTACCCTCTTTTAGGATATGCTACTGTATTGCAGCCTCGCAGACTATGTACACATTATTATTATTTTTTTTAAATGAGAAAGTGGCCTGAAGAGAGACAGAAACATTCACTTTGTAATTATCTTTTTTCCCCCAAAGACACTGAGATTGGGACAAGCATGAAGCCAGGATTTCTGCCAAATGTATAATTTTGTCAGCGCAATTGGGCGATTTAGTTCATTTCTTTGCCTGTTTAAATCCTCCTTTGTTTCCCCATCATTTCCTCAGCCTTTCGGGCAAAGTATATGCCTAGAGCACATTTTATAACTGAGCAGTATTGTGGTGTTTTTTTCAAAATTACTCTATTCCATCTCCCTAGACAGGATTGTCAGTGAGAATCATTTGAATACCCTGTCAACATCTTTTCTTTGAAATAAGGCTTATAAATTCACTTTCTTTGCTGTGTTCTAAATATGTGCTAGTCTCTCTATCAAAACCGTGGGCCTAAAATTTTCACAGTAAGAATTCCAGCCAGGTTAACAATGAAGGGGGAAAAATGACCATTATCTAAATTCTCGTGCACAGCAGTAAGGCTGTCTGTTTGCAGTACACATGCAGAGCAGTGTGTTAGTGCTACTGGAAGGCATGAGGGCTCAAGAGATTGTTTAGAAATGGTGCCTGAGGGCTGCTGGACTACTACCAGTGAAAAGACTTATTGCTCTACAGAGAGCTGTGTTCATTTAAACACACAGAGACAGAGGCAGCTGCGAAGAGCCCGACCTCATAAAACTGCATTCACAGTCCACCGAGGCTGTGGCCTCGCTTTAATTAGGAGTCTTTAGCTCCTGTCTAGTGCCTCTTACATACCTTTTTTCTTTCTTTCTTTGACTCCTTCTTCTGGTTCTTACTTTCCATGTTTGTTATCTCAATAGTGTTCTCTCATCTCTTTTCTTTCTCTCCACCCATACATGTGTCTTTTCCTCCCTCTTCCTCTTATACATCCTTGTTTTTCTGGTTATCATTATCCTGACCAATTCATCAGCTAATTCATTTTCTCCTACTTTTCTATATATATATATGAACCATGAAAAACAAGACACTGCTGTCCAAATCATTCACTTAGTCCTAGGTTTGGATAGTCCTTGTATGTTTAGTGGGCCAACAGTGCCACCAAGAGGTCCCAAGTAGGTTGCAAAGGTGTGTGTGTGTGTGTGTGTGTGTGTGTGTGTGTGTGTGTGTGTGTAGTGTAGACGTGACCAGGGGGTAGACTATATATATGAACCATGAAAAACAAGACACTGCTGTCCAAATCATTCACTTAGTTGTAGGTTTGGATAGTCCTTGTATGTTTAGTGGGCCAACAGTGCCACCAAGAGGTCCCAAGTAGGTTGCAAAGGTGTGTGTGTGTGTGTGTGTGTGTGTGTGTGTGTGTAGTGTAGACGTGACCAGGGGGTAGACGGAGCACGAAATCAGGCACAGAGAGTCATAACACACTGTAGCATATGACCTCCCAGTTCGACTCTTGTAATTAGATATTATCATGTAATTACACAGAACTGTCGCACACAATATTCAACAAGTGGACAGCCGTTGTGTGCATGCCCACACACACACACACACACACACACACACACACACACACACACACTGAGAGAGAAAGAGAGAGAGAGAGAGAGAGAGAGAGAGAGAGAGAGAGAGTATTCCTCATTTGGCATAAATAATTTTTACACTGCTGTGCTCATTAGAATAATTACATACCCATTGTTCTCTCGGAAAACAAATGTAAAATTGTAATTTAGGCCAAGAAATTGTCATTTGTAGCTGTATATTACTCTAATATAGTTGCACCCTCCCTCCAGATTTGTTCCTGCTCAGTCTCATTTTATTTACAACTCTTTATGACTTTCTACTAATGAGTGTGTAAAATATTAATGTTGGCAGTGTAAAGAATGAGACCGAGAACATTAAACAGGCTCCTGGTGTGTGAGGATGTAATGTGATGGCTAGCATGTGTGATAACAGTGTGTGAAGTTATGGTGGTTGTATCAGGACTTCTAATCAGAAGTTACACAAAGTATTCACTCACTTTTGAAATAGTTAGAAAAATGTAATCAAATTCTTTGGAGATAAATCACTTTCATAAACTTGAGAGTAAAGACCACAATAGTAGTAAAATGTTTATTTCCATTTTGACATACACAGTATTGACCAAGGTTTGTGGAAACCTGACCACACGATTCATATGTCTCATCCTCTTTTGCTGTAAATAAATACCCACTCTGTTCAACTAGATTTTGGAACATGCTTGTGAAGATTTGTGCACACAAGGGCGTTAGATAAGTCAGGATGTAAGGTGTGGAGACCAATTTATCCCAAAGATGTTTGGTAAGGTTGATGTTAGAGCTCTATGGCAGGCCACTTAAGTTCTTCCACTCTAACCGATGTAAAGCATACCTTCATAAAGCTCAATTTGTGCACAAAGGCATTGTCATGCTGGAACAGGTTTCAGGCGCCTAGTTCAAAAGTGAAAGGAAAAATTCTGCATTATCTCATCCAAACACATCCTATAAAATTGTGTGCCTTCAGCTTTGTGGTAACAGCTTGAGGAAAAAACATATATAGCTGAAAATACTTTAGTCCATACAGTGTCTCAATTCCCCCATTAAACATTATAGGCTATTATGTGTAGGTTCATGACAACCAATCCTCATTAGGTTTAGGCTGTAATACTACAAAATGTAAAAAAATAAAATAAAATATGGAAGTGAAATACTTAAGTAAGGTGCTACAAGTCTACGGCAATCTGTAGCTACACACTTTATCCATTTTGTTCCTCCCAAATATGCATTTAGACCAGCATAATCCCCTTAACCACCAAAAAAGAGAGATTGTATTGTTTTGGTGATATCAGTTACCACTTAAATTTGTACATCCAGTAAAACATGACACATTTTTATAAAAGATTGAGTGGAAAATATGGTTGATTAAATAATGATAATGAGGTTAGGTCAGAATATTATAAGTGACAATGGCAGCAGTGTAATTTGGCAGTATATAATTTCTACAAGTGTTCAAATTATATCATGATATCAAGAGTGTGTATCTCTCACGGTCACTTATTAACTACTTGGAACTGACCCATGTATTTTAGATAAGCTACACTGTCTCTTTCTTCACTGATCCAGCAATGAGGAAGAGCAGTAAGACCTCAGTGTGGTAATTATACACAAGAACTAATGCAAACGATGAGGGATTTTACAGATGTGACCCCTGAGTCCCCTCCGTTTTTGTTTCTAATTATATAACTACTTAATAGAGCCACTTCAGTGAACACCATAACATCTATTGCCAGCTCTCAGAGATGCCACTGAACAGTCTCACTGTGAAGTGTTAAAATAAAGCACAGTACATAAAGCAAGTCATGTAATTGTCATCAGGGCAATAAAACAAGGTTAAAACAAGTATGAAAATGTTTTAAATTTTATTATTTGGAACGTCATGCATATGCATATGCCTCCAAGGCATCACGTGCCTTATGCCTTTCTCTCCAAGGAAGAAACTTAATGTTGTTTGATATTTATTTCAACCTTACAGTATTTTCCGAGTCCATATAGATAGCAAAATGAGCCTTGAAATATGTTAACATTAAATTGTCTATATATCAACTAGTATGATGTACTACCTCTGAGTATAATAGAGTATAGAGTCTAATTTAATAAAGTCATTAATACAGATGGTGCCATAAAAAAGGAATTACAGCAGTAGTAAAAAATGTATTACAAACCAATCATCACCGATGTCATGTATAAATGACCAAGCTCATTAAATACTCATTTTTTTAAATACTGTAATACTCACATTATTTACTTATTAATGTTGTGTGTTTAATGTTCAGGTTCAGGTGTCATGCAGCGTTGAATATGATTAGAATCTAACTAGATCAAGAGAGAGAGAGAAAGAAAGTGTGTGTGTGTGTGTGTGTGTGTGTGTGTGTGTGTGTGTGTGTGTGTGTGTGTGCGTGTGCGCACAACAGGTATACTTTCTCTTCCTCCTTATTATGCAAATACTTACCTGTCACAAAAATAGACCAATCCAAGGAACAGGAAGCAAACATGCTAAAATTCTCATTGGTGAATGAGGACTCCCATTCTACATTATAGTTCTGCGATTCAAAGTCATTGCAACAAACAAGGACACCTTACCAGTCTGCACTGTGCAGTGGACATTATTCATACATTTCTGGTGAGCAATACATTTTTTTCTTTAAGACACTATCAATTATGTACTTTGAAAAATATAGTGTTGTCTATAGAGTACAGATCTCTTTAAGGATTTTTCGAAATATATTTTGAACTAATTATAAATAAATAAATCTGTGTCTATTGTTTATTGTAATTAATGTAAGTTGCCATTTAAACCGAAGTTTTTATTTAATCACTTCAGAGGTTTCTCAAAGAGTCATTGCTGCAACAAAGATTTGTACAACTAGTATAGATCTCGCTCTGGTTCTCATTTCACCCTATGCACAAGTCATTTCAGGACATCAGCACATCCAGTTGAGATCTCTTAATGAATCAGTATTAAATAAACATTGGAAGAATTTACATAATACAAGATTTAGGTATGTTTTTTTCAAATACATAGAAATCACTAATTAAGGCCCACTGTAGTATAGGAATCGATTCTTAGTTTCACAATATATTACAATAAGAAGTCAATAAACAGCTAAATAAGCTGTCTGTATATTAAGTTTTTATTATTAAGTCTGCACATCCAAAACTAATTCAGCATTTAAAAGAAAAATCAATCATTACATATTAATCCCAACATTAAAGTTTTTTCCATCTTAATACTCGTTTCTGTTATTAACTATACCATCCTTATAAAATTACTCCAGAATGTTGGAGACAAAAAACAGGTATAGGTATAGAAATAGGTAGAAATAGTCAGTATTTAGTAACAATAATTTTAGAGTCTTTTTTTTTCCAAGACACATGCAGTCTATAAGAGACTTTCACTTCATGTTGTTTAGATGAGCAGTCGTTATCATTAAAGGCTAAAACACAAACAGATGAACAAAAATGACGAGGAGAACACCGGATAGAGTATGGCATAGTTTACTACAGCCCAAACTTTAATTAATTTAATGCAACAATTAATCTAAATCTACGTATGCTTAAACAGAGTGAGTACAAAATGAGAGGAGAGCTGACGGCACAATGATTGAAAGTATTCAGGAAAAACTGTGAGGTTGCATAACCTAAAAGCCCAGAGATTATTGATTTCCAATTGTGTTAGATTGATAGAAGATTCGATCAACATTTACAAATACATGCGAGGGCGTATTATTAATGCAAGTTTACAACATCAAGTCATTCAAAAACTATTAATACAATAAGACAGTGGTTAGAAAAACAGCATAGTATTTTGGGTATTGTCATAAGAAGTTTGATCTTTTGACAAGGATGGAGACAGAGCGCAGGATGAATCTTAGTTTATGACAGCAGAGCCAACACTAAAGCAACAAGATTGAGCCTTACAAGCATGGTTTAATGTCTAATATAGGCAAGTCAATTATGAATATTTATTTATTAAATATTTAATTATGAGTATCTGAATATGTCTTGATTAATTGATTTTGATGGAACATGCAAATTCTAATGGATTCCATGGGCCCATGATAGCTTCTCTATTAATAACTCCTCAAACTCCCATCCAAAAACCAAACCCTGTTTAACAGAGAAAGTGGGGGATAGAAACATACACATTCAGTGCCAAGAGGGTCATGACTAAGACAGTGATTATACTGTTAACTGAAGAAAAACAGGCAAACCTTTATTTATGCAAAGCATACAGTGTCATTCCTGTGTAAATGCAGTTTTGTTTGTGTGGTTAAGCAAGGCATGAAACACACCCACACATTTGATGATATGCTTTTTGGACAGGTTACAGGTTCCTTTATCTTTAACTGGCTTTAGTTGAAAGGAAGTTATTATTTGATCAACATATTAAGCCATGTAGCTGTTTACTATGACTATTCTCACTTTTCAAATGCAGTAATGCTGCATTTTCTCTTGCCTGTAGTTCCAGACCATGGTCCTTCATAGTGGCTGCAGCATGAGCATCCCTGCTAGTGTGAGTATTGAGAGCCAACTGCCTGCCTCCTGGGGCCCCCACTACAACAGCCCAGATGGTACAGTCTACCTTCATTACATTAAACCTCCCTCATGCTCATTTTAGCATATTTTTACATACAGGTTTAATAATCAGTGATGTAATTTTAAGCAAACAATGCTAATATGAATTATTATTTTCTTTAAGTAGTTAATACCAAAACCAATAAGGGTAATATTATTAGTAGTAGCAATTCATGGTTTATTTCACTTAATATAATTCATATCTCAAAATCATGGAAAAGTCAGATTGAAAATATTTAATATTTCAGTGATAATTTAGTCATTTAGACATTGCTTTTCACTTAATTAATAGTACTGCACACTGAAAGTATTTTTCTTTTTTCATAGTGAATACCTTGTGATGACTAAGACTAAAAATACTTAGACGTGCTGCTCGACTTGCTTTTATTTATGATTAATTATTTACACAAGACACTACTGCTACTGTAATTAGTAATTGTACAACACTTATTCATAAAAATCAAGATGATGTCTATTGCTACAGTATGCCTTTTTTTATTAACTTACATTATGTCCCAAACCACCAAAAACTCAACTCTTTTTCATTTTGTTTTAAAGTGTCCATGGTTTCGTCGGGTTATACCAGTCGTCTCTGGTCCCAGGACCTCCACCCACAGTACTGGTCCAAATATCAGGTGTGGGAGTGGCTTCAGCAGACCCTGGATGTCCACCAGATTGATGCCACGTCAATCCCATTTAGTAACTTTGACCTGGATGGAAGGCAGCTGTGTAGCATGAGCTATCAGGACTTTAATCAATTGGCTGGATCTGTTGGTCCAGTCCTTTACCAGAGTCTGACAGATCTCAAATGGAGCAGTAAGTTTTAGCTTGGAGTCAAATGTACTTATTCCAGACTAGATGTGAGGCTTTCTTTATAGTTAATAATGAAATAAACTGAGCAGGACCAGCATTAATCATGCAAATAAATCAATGATGATTGGTTCATTATCACTCTCATTGCTGTACAGTGTCCGGTAGTTTTAGTATCTTAAATAGTCCCACACCTGGATAATCATAAACTTCAAGATGTCAATGAAATGTAATCTTGTTTGTGTAACACCTTTAACAATTAACATAGTCACAAAGCAGCTTTACAGAAATAAAGAAGTTTTTAATTTCCTTCTTTTGAAATAATTTTGTACCAAATGTAATTCAGCTGACACATACCCAGAAACATGGCTTTTATGGTAACATGATAATACCATTTTCACCTCACAGCTCCAGGATTCTTAATTCAATCCTTAAATCAAGTTATGCTTGATGTGTTTGTTCTGGGTTTTCTGGTTTCCTCCAACATGGCTGTGTCTGTAATCCTCCACCTCACACCTCACAGGCTGTGTTCAGGGATCACCAGATCCACCACAATGCTGCTATTAACAAATTCTACATTTACTTTGATAGTGTGAACTTTGGTGATCTTTTTATTTGAGAAGCTAATCGGTTGAAGAGTAAGAACAAGAAAAACATGTTTTACTGGTTTGAATTAGGGAAATGTACAAAATCAACACCTGATCATGTAAAATACAGCCTGCTCTGTAACTGCATCATACTGTATTTTAGACTGTAGTTTTCTAAATCTAAAGTACTACATTTTTTATTGACTTTGGACAGGTCAGTATGGCCCCTCAATGGATATGTTTACACCAGGGGATATTAAAACAGAAATAGATGGTAAGCTTGTTTTGACAAAATCATACAACTTTTTGTAAATGTTTTATATTATTTTTTATGATGGCTATGTAACCCAACATGTATGTTTAACAGATCTTCCATGCTCAATCATGCCCTACAAAGAAGAGCCCAGTTTCTACACCACTTCAGGTACAGAAACACTTTCAGTTTGATTTCAGTTGTCATCAGGATATTAGTCATGCACTAATCAGATGCATAATCATTTTTCAACAGAGCATTTCGACATTAAAACCCCATTTCCACTGTCGACAGTGATGCCTTCACCAGGTCCCTGTAGTCCAGGTATGAAGCATAACTTCATCCAAACCAAGAGAAAAACACTCATACATAATGCTGCTAATGGTGAATGTGAGCTGATCGTGTACTACATTGCCGTTGTTCTTACCACAGAGTAGATAAGTGACAGTAAGATTACTGAGCTGTAGCTCTTTTCCTTTTAATTCAAGGGTCATTATTTAAGGCAGTGTTAATGAAAGAGGAAGGATGAGCAGTGCTGACACTAGCCCACATTATGTCCATTTATAAACCAATTCCCTGCTTAGAGCCATTCAATTTAAACTTTGACGTATGGAGGGCCTTTCAATTATAGGCCATGTCAAAACCCCTTTGAGTCATTTAGTTATATTTAAGGATTTTCCTTGTACTACATTATTTTTCTTATTAGCCTCCCTGCGCAATTTATTGTACAGGTCAGCTGTACATGTAACGCTGAACATTAAGGCTCTCTTTACTAATGTGTTTAGTATGTTAGTTGACTCATACGAACTACGTTTATCAGCACTAATGTGCCTTCAGCAATAATAAACAACACTTATCCTTATTGATTTTTAGCTGTAATTAACTATTAGTGCTCATACTTTCAGTGACTAAAATGGAGCCCACAATGACAAATATGAGACAAGATCTTAATTAAACTGATTGTTTGTTAACCAGCAAAAGTCTAAAATGAGGCTGAGCTAAGTTCTAATATTTACACATCAAAGTAAAGGTTGAAGGTGCTGTAATGTTTTTTTTATTTTCTTGAGTAAGATATATAATTACCAGTAGCTTAGGCAGATGTATTTAACAAATGTAAATGAATACATGTATTTGGCAATAGTTTACTCTTGGGGATAATGGGGGCATACAGTATTAGGCATAGGTAATGTAGTAAACAATGTTAGCAAAGGGAAACATAATATAAAGCATTATAATAAAATTTAAGGTTGTATATTTACTGTTGATCATTTGACTAATCATAGTTTCCAAATTCACTTGAAATTCAGACAGGAAACCACTGAGCAATTAAGGAATCAACAGTAACAACCTAATGATCAGGAGCCCAAGTCTGTAATCACTGACCTGCGCATGAATACAGATCACCAAATACAGCTCTTATTGATTGGCACTCAGTCATTTAATTTCATTATTTTCACTTCGTATTGCTATTAATTCATGACTTCTTTTTGACTGCACAGACACTAAAAGACCCCACATCCGCTCACACCAAGTGAAAAAACACAGTGAGTAACTCCTTTACACTTATTTTACTTCACCCGATGTTGCAAACATCCTCCAATTTATATCTAAACACTCAGAGCTTTTTTAAAATCATTTTCCATTAAGTACAGCTGTGTATTGGGTTGTTTAGATCCCCGTGGGACCCATCTGTGGGAATTCATTCGGGATATTTTGCTGAACCCAGAGAGAAACCCAGGCTTGATTAAATGGGAGAACAGATCAGAGGGTGTTTTTCGTTTTCTGAAGTCTGAGGCTGTAGCACAGCTATGGGGAAGGAAGAAGAACAACAGTAGCATGACCTATGAGAAGCTCAGTCGAGCAATGAGGTAATTAACTTATTATTATTATTATTATTATTATTATTATTATGATCATTATCTGAAGTAGTAGCAGTAGTAGTAGTAGTAGTAGTATGTACTAGCACGTCTACCTATACACTAATAAAATTATGAACCCGAGTTTTTTCATTGTTTTGCTTTCTTTTGACTATTCTCATTTAAGGTATTACTACAAACGAGAGATTTTAGAGCGTGTAGACGGACGCAGGCTGGTTTACAAGTTTGGAAGGAATGCACGTGGTTGGAGGGAAACAGAGAAGTGAAGAAGTTGACCAAATATTCTTTTGGATTTCCTATATTTCTTTTCAAAAGGAAATTTAACACCTCTTATTTATAACATTCTGACCTTTTACAATATGTTGTTTTACTATAAGGAATGTGATGCCTTTTTTTTATGTTGTAGTTATTTATGTTTTTTTGTTTATTTGTTCGTTTTAACCTGAAAACAATTTACCTGCACCGATCTGTGAACCAATAGTGCTTAGCAGAACACAGAAAAATTCTCTATAGTACTATATATTTTTGTTGATGAACCAATGTATCCAGATACTTTTACATCACTAATTGCAGAAAACGCATTTCACTGGAAGATCCTGGACACCTAGACTGCTAGTTTGCGCAATGATTCTACTTGGAGGAACTTTATAAACACACTTATTCATAGTGAGCGTACACCCACGCTATCAATTCTGTCTAAACCTGACAATCTTGTTTTTGAACAGGTGAAGAAACACTACTGCTACATTTAGCACTTGTTTTCCAACTGCATCTGGACAACTTTAAATTCTTAATGCATAGCTGAAAAAAATATTAAATATATATATTTTTTAAACAGTTCATCTACCAACAATGACAAAAGTATCTTTTTTTATACTGCCTCTTACTATGGCACTTACTGTTGGTGAGATTTTGTTACATTTATTGTGAACTACAAAGGCTGGAAAGTTTACTGTATAGTCTATACAGTGTTTCAACTGTCTTTGAAGAGCAAATGATGTATATGTACAGTACATTTGTAATCTGTGTGCTTCATTAAAAAAATTGTTGAAATCACTTTTGTGTTTTATAACAAAGCAATAGATTTTCACATAAAAGACACAAAAAGAGAAAAATTACTCAACCATTATTTAATCACTTATCAGCAGCTAAATATCAGGGCAAATCTGTCAGCACTGACTGCCCACTAAATCTTTATCAGAGCAATTAAAGCTGACTAATCTCTCATAAAACCAAATGCCAGGGCGTTAGCTGTTTTGTGATGTGTGCCATGGCCAGCGTGTCTGCACCTCCAGGCGATAGGCAGCTGTTGGCCCTCAGATGCTCTCTGAGATTAGCCTCTAATCGCTTTATGTCTCAATCTCTTTGTTCATGTCTAATACTTAACAGGCAAATTCAGCATGCGTTATTTTTCCAGCCTCTATCACTCTCCAGACTATTCACACTTTATCGCCATTTTACAACAGTTCTGATGGCATGCTGGAATTTATTTAATCACTAAAATCCCATAAAATTTCCCCAAGAATGCCACTATTACTGATGCCCCCTGCTTAACTCATACATCTGGGAGCACAAAAAAAGACACTTAACGAATATGTTACATGAGTTTAAACATTACAATACTGTAAATATATAATTTTTTTTCTTATTGTTATATAATTTTCTTTTAGCAAGATTGAAGATTGAAGATTCTTATGATCTCATAAGAAATATTATTTCATTTTGCCAATTTTTGCCAAAGCAGAACAAAAAGACAAACACAGAATGTTCAAAAAACAGTAAACACTATAACACTGTGGTGGAAAGTTGAGATTTAGGTTACTTGCTATAAATGCTTGTAGTGTAGCTTGATGCTTAAATCAGAGTTGCAAAATGGTCCATTAAAGATTTGCTGGTATGGATTGGGTCCATTTGTCACCTTAGCGGGGATATTCACTAAAAATCATTCAAGTTCTTCTGAATGATCACCTTTATTCTATGATTAAACATTTCTATTCAAATGATCTCTTCTAGGAAGACAATGTCTACATTCACAAGGCCTGAGGTTTACTGAATGCCTTTTGTGTATATGAAAATAATGTAAATTACATGAGGGTGTCTTTATATGGAATTACAACACAAGGTGAATAAAGCATTAAGTATGGAATGTTATATGATAACAACTGTGCATCATATTAAACATAATTATATCTATATCTATATTTTGTAAAGATAGATCAATATTTATATTATTTTATTTTTACAACCATAGAGATCTCTTCCTGCATCATCTTGTTGCCACTATAAACCCGCACAGAACCACTGTCATGGGAACGCTATCATTATTCAGACTATGCTTTATAACCATTTCATAACAGTTCTAATGGCATACTAGAATTTACTTAATCATCACTAAAACACATTCAATTTCTCCAGGGAAGTCCACTATTACTGCTGCCCTCTGCTGAACTCATACATCCAGGAGCATAAAAAAGTCTAATCTAATGAATATAGATTATAAATTTTTTTGATTATATGTGCATGCACTACAATACTGTTAATATAATATATATATTTTTTTATTATGTTCTCGAAGTATTTTTTCTAATATCTTTAAAAATATCTTTTAACAGTGTAAGGTCACAACAAAAAGTCTGAGTGATAAAAAAACAAAAAAAAACAAAAAAAAAAAACCTGTAACACTATATTGGAAAGTCGAGACATACCACAAGAATGTTAAGTTACTTGTTGTAAATGCTTGTAGTGTTGCTTAATGCTTGTAACTGTGCTGTGAAACTTAGCTAAATAGTTCATTAGAGATTTGGTGATATGGTTTGGGTCCATTTGTCATCTTAGAGGGAATATTCAGTAAAAATCACGCAAGTTCTTCTAAATTATCTCCTTTATTCTGTGATGAAACATTTATATTCAAATGATCTCTTCTAGAAAGAAAATGTCTACATTCACAAGGCCTGAGGTTTACTGAATGGTTTCTTTGTATATAAAAAAATGTAAATACATACTATGGTCTTTCCAGTCACCAGATCTCAACCCTGTTAAACATGTGTGGTGCCTCCATCACCATCATCAAAATCCCAACGGAGAAAATTTGTTAATATCTTTAGTTCTATAGATTGTGCGACATGCTATGCTAAAGCGCTTTTCTTGTTTTGTGGTGGTCCTATAACAATAGTGCTCAGTAGCAAGATATTTTATGTTAGCAGCCAATTTATTAGGAACACCTGCTTCATGCATATACAGTATCTGATCAGCTTTTCATGCAGTAGCAGCATAATATCATACACATACAAGAGTTTCTAGCTTCTTAAAAATGGTGCAAAGATGATGAAAGAAGTCAAAGGGGAACGGGCAAACTGGTTTAAGCTGACAGGAAAATCACAATAACTTAAACCCCTTATATACAACAATCTTATCATCCACAAAATGTCAAATCCTGAGGCAGATGGACCACAGCAGCAGAAGACCGCATTAGGTTCCACTCCTCCTAGCCAAGAACAGGAAATGAATGCATAAGTAAACATAGACAAAATATCACCTCTCCTAATAAAACGTGAATTGTTGGGTCATAATTTATCAACAGCATTAATCCGTAAACAAAGCCTTCCTCGTGTCAAGATGGCAAATCTCTCACAATTATGTGATGCGAACAAAGTTCAAAATCATGGAAACTATGATACAAAGACATAGACTGTAAAAGGGACATTACTCATAATCTTACATTCCAGTGCTCATGTTAGTTCTCAATCTCCAGTGTTCTGTATTGTTTAAAGACTATATTCACACTCTTGATATTACCCAAATGAGGATCGGTTCCCTTTTGAGTCTGGTTCCTCTCAAGGTTTCTTCCTCATAACATCTAAGGAAGTTTTTTCTTTGCCACAGTCACTATGGGAATGCTCATCAGGGATAAATACACATCGTTTACCTTCATTCTTAAATTCTGTAAAGCTGCTTTGAGACAATGTCTGTTGTGAAAAGCGCTATAGAAATAAACTTGACTTGATTTTAACTTGACAAAGAACCAACTAATTCTTAAGTGCAAAAGTGAGGTTTCATTTAGTGAAAATTGGGTGTTCTCATGGATGCGGCACTCTCACTGCTCTCACTCAAAGAAAGAAAGAAAGAAAGAAAGAAAGAAAGAAAGAAAGAAAGAATGAAAAGAAAGAAAGAAAGGTGTTCTATTGACCAAGGTTCTGTGAGGGTTTCTAGTGGCAACAAGATGATGTAAAAAGAGGTCTCTATGGTTATAATAATAAAATAATATAGTTATTTACCTGTTTTTACAAAATTTAGATAGCAATGACAGTAAAGATGTTTTTTCAGTTTAACAGTTTAACATGTTTAATATGGTACACAGGTGTTATCAGATTACATTCCATTACTTGTTAATACTTAATTCACCTTGTGCAGTAATATAATGACTATGTGCAAGGAGAGGTCTAGCATTACCAGTTAGGCAAATAGCTAGGTGTGATACAGACTCCCTTTTTTGTACAGAAACATCCATCTCATTTTCATAACGCACCACTGCAGCAAGAACATGCAAAGGAGAGGCTTGAAGTCTGATTGTCCTCCAAAGGTTAAGCTTGGTTGAGGCTCTGCAGCTAGTAAAGGGAGATTTCATAACATTCTCATTCCTTGACAGGGCTCAGGGTCAAGAAAAGAAACTAAGTCCTAGAGGGAATGTGGGTGTAGTGGGCAAGACGCGGTTAGCAGACTTGCATGTAACAAAACCGGTTGTAATTTAGCCACATTCCCCCTCTCTAAAGAGAAACCCAAAACTATTAAATAACCAGCCGTTCCTGTTACATGCCAACACATGTGGATCATCTAGCCATGCATGTGCATTTTTGTGGTCTGGCATTTTGACGTTGTTAAAGAATTCGCTTTGCTTATTTTTACTTAAATAATGTGGAAGCAAACAGGTTCAAGTATATGTTTATTAATTTCATTGGTTTAATCTCACATAAGCTAAAGAAACATTGGGAGCTGTATTGTTCTGCATGATTTGATTATATACAGACACACAAGCACAAAGCATGTCATCTTAGCATGTCATCTCAACTGATGTCTCCCATCGGAATACTCAAAGGTTTTTTTGAATGTGGGGTGCATTGATAAGCGCCTGTGATTCAGTATCTGCAGAAAGAACACAATGGCTTTTGTGAACTCCTCAGAGCTGGTAACAGCTCTGCCATCTGCACTGTTGTCTTTTTCCCCCTTATCTGCCATTACTTCCTTGTTCTTGCTACAGCATCTGATTGCTCTCGCTCATAAATGATCATGTTGCAAGAGCCGTAGCAGAGCATATTCAAATTGAAGCTCAATATGGCCAACAATTAAATGTACAGTACATAACGCAGGATTATTGTTTCTGAGCAAGTTGCAACTCTGGCCCCACCAGACTACAACATGTTCAAATCCTAATAATAATAATAATAATAATAATAATAATAATAATAATAATAATAATGGTTATGTTGTCTGTATTTGGCCTCTGTCTTTCACATGCAACCTTGCATGCACTTATGTCTCCAGGGATGATGGTTCATGCAAGAGCTGGCACACATTCAATAGCAATTTACTATTTAACTATTAGTTAGTCTGCTGCAATCTTTAAAGTCTACAGGGTTGTTGTTTGTTTGTTTGATTGTTTTTTATGATCTTAATTAATTAGTTAACTATTGTACACTCTTGCATCAGGTTGTGATGCAGGATGTTTTTTTTGTTTTTTGTTTTTTTGTCCTATTAATCATTCACTTTTAGATTCAACTATATATTTCTTTAGACTAAAAATAGACATTTTAAATTAGAATTACAAACCTAAATTGTCTAATTCTAAATGAAGAAGGACCAATCTTTTCACCTTTTAATTTTACCTCTAATACCAATAATGTCACAGCTTTCTCATATCTCTCTCTGTCTCTCTCTATTTATGTCTGTCTGTGTGTACTGCATAGTTAGAATATACCAATGTACAATTACAGCATTTTAAAAATGCAGTATTTATTACAAAGTTAATTTTTATAAATACAGTATTGAATAGCCATAAATTAGTCTAGTTGCTACTCTTATATATGAAATAGATTATTTGTGTGTGTCTAATTTTATGTGATATCCAACAAACAAGATACTTTGTCAAGATTGATTGTTTTATGGATGGCACAATGGGTTGTCTTCTGTTTCTATGATAAACTACAGTTCAAATATAAAAACTATGAAGTCTAAGGGGTTGCTGTTTCATATTAAATTTGACAAAAGGATAAGAGGACAAGACTAAAAAAAAAAAAAAATCATGCCAAAACTACTGCCCGTACCATGTTGTCATCACAGCATTAAAACAGGTGTTGAAATTTACAGCGTTCTAAATCGGTTCTTCAACTAAAGAAAGTAAAATAAAAATAATGGTGCTTGAATTAAAGATTAAAAAAAATTATCTTACAGGAAAACAATAAACAAACAAACAAATAAGTACATTTGAGGATTTAACGGCACTGTCATAGACTTTGATAACAATATTTGATTTACTTACTATTATTCAGATATTAATTCTTTTTTTATATCATACATTTATTTATAATTATTGTTGCTTTGATTACTTACAGATTCTACATTTTACAAAAAAAATTAAAAATCTCTCGCCTATTATCCAAAATTTTGTCCAATCAGACAGCAATTTTAAAAGGCATATAAGGAAGTTGGTGCTGCTTTAAAATTCCCTCCTTGCGTTTTTCGCATACATCACATTTATTTCCTGTTATGATCACATGTCTCTGTATGGGGTTTCCCCAGGTGGGCTACTGTAACTCCCTATGCAAATGTCTTCCAACTTATTTATTTCCTGGAGCAAAATTAACAAGTTGCTCAATGGGCTGCATATTTGAAATGACTGGCTTCGGTTTGGCCAGTGCATTGGCAGAGTAAGAAGAACTTAATTATTCTTTTCAAGAATGATAGATATTATACTTACAATGGGGGAAAATACTATCAAAGTCTCCAGTATTGCTTAACCAAAGAAAGGGAAAAAGTTCCTGTTGGCATGAATTTATTAAAAATAAGATCATCAATAACATTACACATTTCAGGTGTTAAGGAGATGGATAATGACTTTTAATTTATATGCACCCAAGTCTTGGAAGGAAACAGAATTATCTAACTTGCACAACACACTTTGTTCAGCTCATCTAGCCATTAATAGGGGCTTAATGTGGTATGCCTGTTATAGATATTAGTTTCTAATTAAAAAAAAAAAAATAGGACAATTTGTCATAATGAAATATGTACAATACTCATATTTACTCATACTCTAATTCTTTTGTCTTAAACATGAGTCTATGATAGTCTACATATGGAGGTCTGCATCATATAATTATGAAAAGTGTTACACTATAAAAGACACTATGACTGTAACATTTTCAGTGTTACATATGTATGTAGCTGAAAGATATTTTTGATAATAGATTAATATTCTACATGACCATTCGTATAGACCTATTAGCCTCCTTAACATAAATGTCAAGATTTTGCCAAACTTTTGGCCTCTCGTTTGAAGAGGTATTATCTCAGTATTATCTCAGAGGAGCAAAGTGGATTTATAAAGAGACGACCTTCTTTTTCAAATATTTGTACTATTTTTAATATTATACAAACTCGATTCCAAAAAAGTTGGGACCCTGTACAAATTGTAAATAAAAAAAGGAATGCAATAATTTACAAATCTTACAAACTTATATTTTATTCACAATGGAATATAGATAACATATAAAATGTTGAAAGTGAGACATTTTAAAATGTTATGCCAAATACGGGCTCATTTTAGATTTCATGAGAGCTACACATTCCAAAAAAGTTGAGACAGGGAGCAATAAGAGTCCAGAAAAGTTAAATGTACATATAAGGACATATAACTTATTAGGTCAATGATTGGGTATAAAAAGAGCCTCTCAGAGTGTCAGTGTCTCTCAGAAGTTAAGATGGGCAAAGGATCACCAGTTCCCCCAATGCTGCGGCAAAAAATAGTGGAGCAATATCAGATAAGGAGTTTCTAAAAAAAGGAGTAAAAGGAGTAAAACTGTTTTCATCATCAACAGCATCATCTGTAAAAGGAAATCTGGAACAATCTTTGTGCGTACAGGTCAAGCCCGAAAACCATACTGGATGCCCGTGATCTTCGGGCCCTTAGACGGCACTGCATCACATACAGGAATGCTACTGTAATTGAAATCACAACATGGGCTCAGGAATACTTCCAGAAAACATTGTCGGTAAACACACTCCACCGTGCCATTCGCCGTTGCCGGCTAAATCTCTATAGGTCAAAAAATAAGCCATATCTAAACATGATCCAGAACTGCAGGCATTTTCTCTGGGCCAAGGCTCACTTAAAATGGACTGTTGGAAACTGTTCTGTGGTCAAATGAATCAAAATTTAAAGTTCTTTTTGGAAAACTGGGACACCATGTCATCCGGACTAAAGAGGATAAGGACAACACAAGTTGTTATCAGCGCTCAGTTCAGAAGCCTGCATCTCTGATGGTATGGGGTTGCATGAGTGCGTGTGGCATGGGCAGCTTACACATCTGGAATGGCACCACCAATGCTGAAAGGTATATCCAAGTTCTAGAACAACATATGCTCCCATCCAGACGTCGTCTCTTTTAGGGAAGACCTTGCATTTTCCAACATGACAATGCCGGACCACATACTGCATCAATTACAACATCACTGAGCTGGTTACATCTATCCCCATAATAACGCGTCTGCTTGATGATTTTGGCAAATTTTCTGGATATACAGGGAGTGCAGAATTATTAGGCAAATGAGTATTTTGACCACATCATCCTCGTTATGCATGTTGTCTTACTCCAAGCTGTATAGGCTGGAAAGCCTACTACCAATTAAGCATATTAGGTGATGTGCATCTCTGTAATGAGAAGGGGTGTGGTCTAATGACATCAACACCCTATATCAGGTGTGCATAATAATTAGGCAACTTCCTTTCCTTTGGCAAAATGGGTCAAAAGAAGGACTTGACAGGCTCAGAAAAGTCAAAAATAGTGAGATATATTGCAGAGGGATGCAGCAGTCTTAAAATAGCCAAGCTTCTGAAGCGTGATCATCAAACAATCAAGCGTTTCATTCAAAATAGTCAACAGGGTCGCAAGAAGCGTGTGGAAAAACCAAGGCGCAAAATAACTGCCCGTGAACTGAGAAAAGTCAAGCGTGCAGCTGCCAAGATGCCACTTGCCACCAGTTTGGCCATATTTCAGAGCTGCAACATCACTGGAGTGCCCAAAAGCACAAGGTGTGCAATACTCAGAGACATGGCCAAGGTAAGAAAGGCAGAAAGTCGACCACCACTGAACAAGACACACAAGCTGAAACGTCAAGACTGGGCCAAGAAATATCTCAAGACTGATTTTTCTAAGGTTTTATGGACTGATGAAATGAGAGTGAGTCTTGATGGGCCAGATGGATGGGCCCGTGGCTGGATTGGTAAAGGGCAGAGAGCTCCAGTCCGACTCAGACGCCAGCAAGGTGGAGGTGGAGTACTGGTTTGGGCTGGTATCATCAAAGATGAGCTTGTGGGGCCTTTTCGGGTTGAGGATGGAGTCAAGCTAAACTCCCAGTCCTACTGCCAGTTTCTGGAAGACACCTTCTTCAAGCAGTGGTACAGGAAGAAGTCTGCATCCTTCAAGAAAAACATGATTTTCATGCAGGACAATGCTCCATCACACACGTCCAAGTACTCCACAGCGTGGCTGGCAAGAAAGGGTATAAAAGAAGAAAATCTAATGATATGGCCTCCTTGTTCACCTGATCTGAACCCCATTGAGAACCTTTGGTCCATCATCAAATGTGCGATTTACAAGGAGGGAAAACAGTACACCTCTCTGAACAGTGTCTGGGAGGCTGTGGTTGCTGCTGCACGCAATGTTGATGGTGAACAGATCAAAACACTGACAGAATCCATGGATGGCAGGCTTTTGAGTGTCCTTGCAAAGAAAGGTGGCTATATTGGTCACTGATTTGTTTTTGTTTGGTTTTTGAATGTCAGAAATGTATATTTGTGAATGTTGAGATGTTATATTGGTTTCACTGGTAAAAATAAATAATTGAAATGGGTATAAATTTGTTTTTTGTTAAGTTGCCTAATAATTATGCACAGTAATAGTCACCTGCACACACAGATATCCCCCTAAAATAGCTAAAACTAAAAACTACTTCCAAAAATATTCAGCTTTGATATTAATGAGTTTTTTGTGTTCATTGAGAACATGGTTGTTGTTCAAATAAAATCCTCAAATAAAATTAATCCTCAAAAATACAACTTGCCTAATAATTCTGCACTCCCTGTAAACTGAACCTGTAAAAAAGTGAATGCTTAACCATAAATCGATCTGTTTAAAAAATAAAACAAACTGACATTCCTTTCCATTTTGAGTGTTCAAAATTCAAATATCTTGGAGAAAATGTTACTTGTTCCTTCTCTGGATTAATGGTGGCTACCTTTGCGCCCTTAATTGCATGCAGCCAGCTTTTCAAAAATGGGCTGCGTTACCATTGTCTCCACTTGGTAGAATAAATACAGTTAAAATTAACATTCTTTCAAAATTTCTGTTCCTTTTTCAGTCTATTCCTTTGTTTTTCCAAATTTTTACTTAAAAAAATGCTGACTAATTGGGGGCCTTGCATTACCTAACCTCATGCTTTATTATTGGGCAGCTAATATCCATAAGCTGGTGTTTTGGGTGTGTGCCCAAAATCTGCCATTGTGTATCTTAGAGGCAAAGTCATGTATTTTAACATCCCTTGCTGCAACATTTCCCCTATTCCTGACATAAATAGCCCAACGTTCCTGACATATGTGAGAAAAATGTAAACTTTCACCTTGTAAACACAGTCATATGTTTGTACTCTGTCTAAAACTGCAGAAGTTTTGGAACTCCTTCTTTAAAATTTTCTCTGAAGTTCTTAAAATTAAATCTGCCCTTTAATTGAAATTTTTGGTGACTTCAGTGTCAACCTCTAACCCATAATCAAGGTAATGTTGAGGCATTTGCATCTTTGCTTGCTTTTGCTTTTGCTCAGCATAGAATATTGTTATCTTGGACCTCCCCACAACCTCCTTCTATATCAGTATGGCTTAAAGATTTTATTTTCTATTTAAAACTTGAAAAAAAATCAAGTATAGTATCAGAGGCAGGAGGAAAGGCTTTTTTGAAAAATGGCAACAATGTATTACCTACTTTAATGATGTACGTATAATGTATTATAATAATAATGTAGATTGAGGGGAGGTATAATTCTTTTTTTCTCCTCTACTACTTTGAGGGATAGTTTGTTTGTATTATTATTTGTTTAACTTTTGAATTCCCCTTGTATTTTTTTTTCTCTTCCTCTTTTAAGTGTGTAGTCATATGTCCCATTGTTCTGGTTTTGGATTATTGGTTTGGGTGGTATGGGATTGTTATAAAATGTCAAAGTGCAATTTTGCAATACAGATTCATAGACAAAAAATAAAAAATAAAAAAATATCCATGACAGAAGGAACTGTAGGTTTACCCATCACAGAGTCGCACCAGTTTGATTTTTCGGAAAAATTTAATTGACATGTTGAGTTAGGCAGAATCTGTAATTCCAGTGATAAGTCCCTCAGTGTATAACCAATCTTCAGTTGAGTGCAGTGAACATAGAGTAGCGTGTCTGCTTTTTTGTGAACATAAAAGAAAAACTAGTATATACACTTCTTGCAAGTGCTTCAGAAAGAAAAATATTTGTTTTTAATCTCTCCAAGTTCTCCAATACAACATTCCCACCATTGGCTCCAGTAGCTACTTGTATTATGCTTGCATGCACTGATGCTTACCTAGATAAAGTTGGACAAGACCACACCTACTTGAAGTCACGTTTCAAACCATTTCATGCATCATCCCTTCGAGCATCTAACAAAACCCTGAATCAACCCACCAACTCTCAGGATATTTAGAACATATTCATCCATCAAGACAACTCGCTGTTTCTGCCTTTACTGATCAAATGAACTGTCTCTGGAGTCACTGGTGCATAAACCAAGATCAACTACCTATCTCATCAGCAAACACAACAATTGATTTGTTTGCTTGATTAAGTTTTTAGAACCTGGCCTATTTGTTTTAGCAGGCGGAGATGTTTTTGATGGACAGGCACTAAAAAGCATGTCTATAAGGATGGCTGCTGCTCTTCATTAAAATGGAAATTAAATGAAAATGAAAAGGCATGCGTTCTTTGGTACTACGTCCCTGCCAACCTCTCATGCTTTTAAAGCAACAAAAACCAAACAACAAAAAATAGACCAAATACAGACATTCCTCATGTTCTGTCTGAACCATGCAAAAACTGCAATATGACACCGTGCAGTTCACCAAACCCAACACTAGATGGGCCTGTGAAAATTTGAACGCGCTCTGCCTTCAAGGACAGCAAATAAAGTTTATTTTAATAGATCTGAGGACCTCGGTGACAAAAATGCAAGCAATATAAATATGTGTGATCGCATTTAGCCTCGGTGTAGGTCGGTCATATTTAAAGAAGCATTATTAATAATAATTCATGATTGACATTGGTTTGTGAGCAGGCATTTTTTGGGGCAGGCTTAAGGGCGCAAACATGGCGGCTTCCTTACGGCTAGGACACCGAGCTGTTTTAACCGGTTTGAGGTTTATTTCGATTAAAAAATGTCTTCATGTAAGTCAGAATTCGTCCAGACAACTGTTTCAGTCTGCATATTTATTAGGTAAGTGTGTTTTGCGTCTGTCCTGAACTGCTTGTTAGTCTACTATAAGTTAATGCTAGCTATAGCGACTAGCTAACAGGCTTTTTTAACTGTAATGATTGTTGTTTAGAAAATCTGTGCACATGGCTATATAGAGTGTGTGTGTGTGTGTGTGTGTGTGTGTGTGTGTGTGTGTGTGTGTGTGTGTGTGTGTGTGTGTGTTAGTTGTTATGCCAAGGACAGACGGCTGGAGAGTAATATCTGTATATAAGACACTCCCATGTCAGTTATTTGAGGTCGTTCAGAAAGAGAAAGCTGTGTGTGTGTAGCTGTAAAGATATTAGTGCTGCTGTCAAATCAGTTTAATCAGGTGACTGAGCAGATCCACGTGTTGTTTTTATTTCCTTTATCTGATGCATTTTGGTTGTGCAAGGTGCCATAACAATTATAACCATATTATATAATGTGCTTAAAAAAAAGAGCGTCCTGATCTGGGTCACGTGACAGCAGACAGCAGCCTGTGTACAAATGTTTATAAGTTCGCATTAGATCCTGTTTCTGTATTACATTCCACTGAAATGTTGCAGAGGGTTTTAGACGTATACTTCAGTAACAGACACCTGCAGAAGTGTGTGTGTGTGTGTGTGTGTGTGTGTGTGTGTGTGTGTGTGTGTGTAAAAATCTGAATCAAATCAGTATTTTGGTGTGATTATCCTGCAAAAAAGTCAGGGATATTTTAGATCAAAGTAAATGAAATGATTAACTAATTTTACCAAGCAAGTGTATATATATATGTGTAT
>MU551526.1:6369737-6423289 GCA_024362625.1 Silurus asotus
ATATATCATTTGGGTGGGTTTTTGTTGGTTTTTTTGTTTTTTGTGCTCTAAGCTTTTCACAAGAAACAAAACTTTATTATGGTGATTACTTTATAAATATGAGGTAAAATTGCCTGTTATAGACTATAGGTTTGTTGATGCTGATTTAATCAAAACTAAATCTGCAGCACTGTGTAGTATAAATATGGCTCGCACTCAGCTGCTCAGGAACTTTCAGGTTTGTCGTGTGTGTGTGTGTGTGTGTGTGTGTGTGTGTGTGTGTGTGTGTGTGTGTGTGTGTGTGTGGCGCGGGTTTAAGGCATGCAAGGCGTGTTTATGCAGTGTCCTGCTCCGATAAAGAAAAATGCTAGCAGTGTAAATGTAGGACAAGACGAGTCACAGATATGCGTTTGAGCTAATAGGTTTTTTTATTATTATTATTTATACATGCCTTGTGGAGGAGAAACACAACAACCAGAACGATGTAGCCTTCACAAAGTTTTCTGCAACAGTAGGACTTGGCTGATACTTTCATCCCTAGTTTGTTTATGTATTGGTCAGGGTACCTGGCTGTTATTGTAGTGTACAAGACCAATCCACCTTCTATGACTTCATATTATCCACATAATAATCTACTTTTATTGGATTTACAATGTGAGGACAAAACACAACACTTAGACCTAATGTGTTCAAAGATCATCTACTGTGTCTTATTAAAAACACTACTAATATTCATAGGAATACAAATAAGGAATCCTGAACTCTTAATAGGAAACATTTTACCACTTTATTCCTCAGAAAGATGAAAATGTTTCCTCTATCTCCAAATTCAGTATAATATCATTTCATAAATGTTAATGTTTACAATATTCCCACCACCTCATGTGTTAAACTAGCTCACCTTTTATTACTGCTTTTTGCCTGGTGGACTCGCTAATCATTTCAGATTTTTTCACCCCTGAGCTGTAGTCTCTTTATACCACATTTGTTGGTTTTGTTTGAAAGGATTTTAAAATTAATGTATAAATATAAATCCAGGTTTGTAAGTTTCTCTTAACTTAACCACAAAAGTCTGTCTTTTTTAATAATTCTATATTTCTACCAGACAGTAACTAGATCATATAAGACAAAACCAAATTCTTCCAAACATGCTCATGTCTAGATTTTTTTTCTCTTCAAACTTAGAGAACAGAAACTACTTAATTTAGTGTGTGGTTTGAGCACTTCTTCATGTTTAGCGTTAAGTAAATACATATTAGTAAGGTTGAATAGCTATGGTGTGGAAAAAAAATTTCAGGCTCATAAAAATCTAATTTAAACACTGAGTTTTTTTTTATTCAACATTTTAATTTTAAGAAAACTTGACTATTTTGTCCACTAGATGGCAACAGTAGACTCAGAGATGCAGCGCTATTAAGAGTGTTAACCACAAACAAACATTTTGGAAGTGTTGGAATTACTCTCTCACTCATCACCATCAGCATTGAGAAGTTCTTACATGTATTACTTGTAATTGCTGTATGCTGTAATATGTGGCATCTTCTCATCTCTATTCCCACATTAAAACTAAACTAACAGGTTTATACAGAGTTACGGAGTATAGTCCTGTCATTCTGACTTCCATTTCTTGTTTACGAAATGTGCCAGACGATCTCAAGCTCGTGTTTCATTTCATTACAATGAATCCATTTAGATGAAGGGAAAGATGAACAGTGCCTGTCTAGACCCAGAAACTGTTTAACTGTTTTGTTTTGTTTTGGGAGGCGGAGACGAATGTTATTCCCCTTATACTGCAATCATTTGCGACTTATTTTCAAACGCCATCATTTTTTCATCGTTAAATGTTCTGGACCCTTTCAGAGCAAGTCGCTGACTATAAACATTGCTCTCAACTTTTTCAAAATATGGAAAATCCTTTTATGAAAACTTTTGCCACTGTCGCAAATGTGCTGATTTGCTACAAACTTGGCAATATAGGGGACTTCTTCTATATCCAAACGTCCCCCTTCAGCAAATCTTCACCATATCGCAAAAAAAACAATTAAGCTTTTTAATGGTTTGGTCCAAGAAAAATTAAATTAAACGGATAATTACGTCACAGATGGGACAGTTTTTTTTCCTTTCATTTGTTATATTGTTTCAGCCTCGCAGACAGAATTTAATAGAAAGAGGTGAAGTTTCCTGTCTCTTGCTTTTCCTTAAGTAGTTCAATGCAAAACATGTACATTTGATAATAGTTAAACTCTGACTAATGATTTGTTAAGACGATGGATGGATGTGTAACTGGAGTGTTAAGGTGCATAGTGTACAGTGTGTAGTACAGTTTAGAACAGTGAGGAATGTCGGCATAATTGTGTGTGTGTGTGTGTGTGTGTGTGTGTGTGTGTCTCCACCACCTGGCATTAATTATACACAGACATCATTATGTCTCTTGAGCTCAGCAGTGGTGTGTCTGCTCAGGCTAAGTTTGTTTTTAGATCACAGCATTACAGCAGCTCAGTGTCACTGCTGCTCAGGGAAAATTTTAAGGGCTACTACCACCCACGTGTACACACACACACACACACACACACACACACACACAAACACAAACACACAGTCTACATTGATCTGCTGTCCTTTGCTTTAGTGTGTGTGTGTGTGTGTTTCTTTGGCCTGCAGCCTGACACCGATTGAATCAATCTTATTCTTTTATTCTATGTGTGCTGTGCAATTCACTGTATGTGGACACGTTTCTTCATGCTGTGATTGTGATCTGTATAAGCATCCATCATTACTCACTTACCGCATCTTATAGATGATATGCATTTAGCTTTTTCCCTCTAAGAAAGCTTCTCTTCGCCCTTGTTTTTTGGCACAAACGTTAAATATGAATTCATACAAACGCTGTCATGCTCCTCATGGTGCATCTGTTTGTGTGTCCTGCAGGGGTCGCCCCACTCAAAGTGCAGATGCCTGCCCTCTCACCCACCATGGAAGAGGGCAACCTTGTGAAATGGCTGAAAAAGGAAGGTGAGGAGGAGCTGCTGGTTCTTACCGTCTGTTCCATTCTACATCACATCTCAAGCTCTTGATGCTATTTATCACATTCATTGTATAAAACCACGTATTCTATTACATTACTGCTATAGAGCAAAGAACAAAAAAAACCTGATTCGCTTCTTCGTGTTTTTGTTTATGATGGCAGTTTACTCAACACTTTGTAGCTTCTGGTTGTTTGTGGTGTATGATGCACCGCTTATTACTGGATGATGCAAAAACACACAATCTTGCAGCACACGCCTCTCACAACCTCCTTATAGCAGGGATTCGGAAAACATTTACAAACCCTTTTAACTTTCTAATAAATTCCACCACTCTTTAATGACTACGTACAATAATTTTTTTTTGTCTATTTATTGCACGAATGAAGCTTTAATTCCTTATATGTCCTCAAAGCAAACCCACACAGAGGAATCTGCCGAGTGATGAACTTCGTAATGTTACCAAGAGAATATTCTGCAATAAATGCAAATCGCTTTGCTCAGATGAGTATTTTATGGGTTATAATCCGTTTATTTGGGTTTCAATATAGAAATGGCAATCATCCGTCTCCCCGCACAGTGAACCAAATCCACAAGGGACAGTTTATAAAAAGCACAGGGAGATATGCCTATGCTCCATCTTCCAGGAGTGACAGCAAATGTGAACAAAATCGAACATTGCAGCACAAACAATATCTTGAAACCATACAAATAAGAAAATATTAATTCGATTGAGGGTGTTTTATATGACTTTGGATTGGCTGCTGAGTGAATACACATACACACACACACACACACACACACACACACACACATACACAGACAGACAGAAAAATGCAAATTAGTAACACAATGCAGACCTTTAGAAAAATCAGACGAGCAATCTGTAGCTATAATTAATATCAAATACATACATTGAAAATGTGTAGGTTAGTTTAGATTAATTATAGTTTTTGACTAAAGCAATAATTCAGTTGTTATTTTTTTACAAAACAAATAACAATACAATTAAATTAAACTTCTCAGTTTTTTGGCATAGAGGTTATTTTTGTGCTTATTGACTTGGTAAGAGATTGATGAGTTTGTTTTGTATTACCTTTTTGAGAATGGGGCTATTTTTGTTTACCTTCCAGGAACATAAGGGAACGTGTACACAATAGCCGTACAAGTGAAAGGTGTGTGTTATACGGAAGTTTGCAGCTCTGGCTTTGTAGTATTAATTACATTCCTGTGATTGATTGTGGGAATTGATGCTAATTTGGTTCCTTATACATTCTGTAAATAAACATCTGATTAATATCAATCAGGAATCTGTGAGCAGATTCAGTGCTTTCCACAAAGAACGACTTTGAAAGAACTGTTTTTGCAATGTGTGTGAGCGCAGAGTATTTTTGTGATTGATTGTTTTATTTATTTATTTATTTATTTTTAAACAAAAGATTAAACAGCCCAAACAACGTTTTACCGCTTTTTTCGCTTTTACTTCCAAGGGTGCCGATATTAGTGAAAGGTGCTATAAAATAAGCTAAAATCATGTATGTTTGAGAGAAGGCTACAAATCTATGAGTTCACTCTTTATTCTTTTATTTATATATATATATATATATATATATTAAATGAGTGGTTTTGCTCATACTAGTCGTGTGTATGAGCCATGATAAAATTCTAACGGAGCTTTTTCCCGATTAGACTTTACTATTCTCATCACTAAAGTATTAATAATGGTGTGAGAATAAACTACGAGTTCTACACTACTATGTAACTTATAGTTACAACATGTATGTTTGTTTAATAGGCAGACATTTTACCCACTTATTTCTGTTTAATAATAATGGGCATGCATAAGCACTACTGCAGTGTTAAAGGTACAATGGATTCATTTTATGTTTCTTTGTACTCTCTGGTGTCCTCAGTTCTTTATTGATGTTTGTCTTTATGCATTTCTTTTACTAACAGATTCTAACATTTCTGGCTCCATACACCACCACAATGGATTTGAAATAAAAAGAAGTTGTGCTTCAACTGCAGACTGTCAGCTTTATTTTGAGGGCATTTACATCCAAATCCGGTGAACGGTGTGGGAATTACAGCAGTTTGCATATGTGCCTGCCACTTTTCAAGGGACCAAAATTAATGGGCCAATTGGCTTCTCAGCTCTTCCATGGCCAGGTGTGTGTTATTCCCTCATTATATCAATTACAATAAGCAGATAAAAGGTCCAGAGTTTATTTCAAGTGTGCTATTTGCATTTGGAATCTGTTGCTGTCAACTCTCCAAGATGAGATCCAAAGAGCTGTCACTAACAGTGAAGCAAGCCATCATTGGGCTGAAAAAACAAAACAAACCCATCAGAGAGATAGCAACATTGGAGATAACATTAGGCGTGCCCAAAACAACTGTTTGGAACATTCTTACAAAAGAATTAACGCACCGGTGAGCTCAGCAACACCAAAAGACACGAAAGACAACGGAAAACAACTGTGGTGGATGACCGAAGAATTCTTTCCCTGGAGAAGAAAACACCCTTTACAACAGTTAGCCAGATCAAGAACACTCTCCAGGAGGTAGGTGTATGTGTGTCAAAGTCAACAATCAAGAGAAGACTTCACCAGTGTGAATACAGTGGGTTCACCACAAGATGTAAACTATTGGTGGGACTCAAAAACAGGAAGGCCTGATTAGAGTTTGCCAAACAACATCTAAAAAAAGCTTCCACAGTTCTAAAACAACATCCAATGGACAGATGAGACCATGATCAACTTGTACCAGAGTGATGAAACCCAGCGTCTGGTGATGTCAATGCGTTCCAGACTTCAGGTTGTATTTGACTGTAAAGGAGTTGCAACCAAGTTTCAAAAAAAGTGAAAGTTTGATTTATGATTATTATTTTGTCCCATTACTTTTGGGCTCTTAAAAAGTGGGAGGCACATGTGCAAACTGTTGTAATTCCTATACTGTTCACCGGATTTGTGTGTAAATGCCCTTAAATTAAAGCTGACAGTCTGCAGTTAAAGCACAACTTGTTCATTTCATTTTAGAATTGTGTCGATGTCCCAATATTTATGGACCTGTCTGTATATATATCTGGCGTACTGACTGGCAAATAACTTCCTTCCTTCCGTTTTTATTTTCGCTCTACTTATCTTCTTATTCACATTAATCCTCCAGAGAATTCTCCACAAGGGGGAGATATTGCCACCCGAGTAGCTTCTGTGTCTGTCAGTGCTGAAAGTGTCTTGAACCCTTCCTGTGTTACACATCGACAGATTAATTTGCATAGTCTCGCTTATACATTCGCATATGGGCTACAAGCAAAGTGTGTGTGTGTGTTGTGTATACACCAATTGGACATGGACAAACTTTCATGCAAAAGAAATATAGGTAGATATGTATAGGGTTTAGAATTCATATATAATAAATTATTGTTTATGTCCAAACTGGCACCATGTCTTAGATTTTATAGATCATAACTCCATAATGCTTTGATTGAGTGGCACCTTCTGTCCCTATTTTGCTCTGGGTCTCTCATACACTCACTATACGGCACCTCAGCATTGTATGGCCCTGGATGGGACTCCAGCCCCCTTGTGATGTGAAAAGCAAACCTCAGTTTGCACCAGTGAATTTTTCAGCCTCAGCGTCCAGAAGTGAACGAGTGTGACAAGTGAGAAGTGTGTGCATGACTGCATCGCTATCCTGCTTTCCTGATCGGATTATTCGGGTTGATATATTTTTCTCCTGTTCTCTTTTTCCTGACTGTCAATCCCTGCGCTTTATTGCGATCTGTATCTTGGGTTTGGAATGTGATCCATGTCTGGCAGATGCTGGCAGTAACGGCACTTTTCTGAATGAATGACATTTAAAGTGATTACACTGAAGGGGAACAGTTTGTAATATTAATGTTGGTTCTTCTGGGCCATGGGTTTTAGGATCCATTTCATTCCTTATGTTTTTAATTCTCCCACAGCTCCATTTGTGCACGCGTGTGTGTGTGTGTGAACCCGTTGTCTTCTAATTGCAGTAATTTTTCATGGATAATTAAATGTAAATGTATTCATGAGCCCTCCCCTGTCTGGAATGTAAGTGGAGATGACTGTACATTATCATGTGCCTCTGTCTTCGATGGCCTGCTGTGCAGAACAGATGAACTCAGATCGTGGAAATGGAACACATTAAAAAAAGGATCCCTGTTGCTCCTTCGGTTTGTTGTTGAACATTTAGCAGTGGACTTCTTTTCAGCAAGCATCAACAATTCAATATTATTAATATGCTGCTTTGTGGCACATATTACACAATATCCCAAGTGGAGATGTGGTAAAGGAGATGATCGTGATTTACTTTTCACCTCATGAACATCAGCAGTAGTAGGGTGATATAAAGGTCACCTTTAGGCTTAGAGTTGTCTACACTATCCAGGAATGATGTAAATATAAAAAGCCTAAAGGTGATTACTGCATAAGAAAGAGAATTTCTGCATGTCAGTGCAAAATTAACATTAAAACTGCTTGACTCAGGGAAATTGCTTGTTATTCATTAATTGTGTGTGTGTGTGTGTGTGTGCGCGTGTGTGTGTGTGTGTGTCTTGCAGGTGAGGCGGTGGCAGTTGGCGATGCTCTCTGTGAAATTGAGACAGACAAGGCTGTGGTTACCATGGAATCCAGTGACGATGGAGTACTAGCTAAGATCTTGGTGAGTGTGTGTGTGTGTGTGTGTGGGGGGGGATGGCAGAAATGAAAAGGGTATTGAGTGAAAATGAAACTGATTTCACTATATTAACTTCACTCTCCCGAGTCCTCTCGCCATAAGCTTTCTGCCTAATCTCATTTAGAGGCTGTGTATGGTGGAAGAGGAGGCAATGTTTACACTATCAGAGCTCCTCATTAAGCCTGCTATGGTCTGGAGGAACAGAACCAGGTCCAAATAAGCCTCTGGCTCCTTCTCTTGATTTTGCCTGTATTTAGTGCAATAGGAAGTCAGCCCCATTCCCACGTTACATTTGCTGTGTCGAGGAGAGACGTGGGATTTCATGGATTTGTCTGTTTGCTGTGAATGCCTCTTTTGCCTCTTTTCTAGTAAAAAAAGCCTTCAATCAGTAGATAAAAGAACTGTCAGTCAGACTCATTTCCATAATCCAGTGATCTCTCTATAGCTTAAGCAGCTTCCCACGGTTAAAGCATCTTAGTGTCCATGTTTACATGCAGCCGTTTCTGTCAGTCTTAATAAATTCACATGAACGTTGCATGTAATCCGAGCCAAATTAGTGCACATGAGGATATGCTGTTATAACAACAGCAAGCACGTGATACCTTTCCTTCAGCCTACACAAACTTGCAAAATGACTAGTTTAACTTAGAATTCACCCCAGACTCCGCGTGCAAGCATGTACCAACCAGCCCTTTCCAATTATAATAAAGGATTTAGTTTATGATCAAACGCTAATCTTCAAACATTGTTTCACATCTGTGCCTAATTTGTGCTCCTTATAACACAGTACACTAATGATCAAATACTTCTGGTCAAGCATTCCGATATTTCATGAGAACAGCCAGCATTAGGGCTGCTGTATTTACACTGCAATGACCAGAGTTTGCTATAAAACAGTGGAACAGTGAGCAAACTACAGGCATATAATCATTATAATGAAGTAAATTAGTGAAGTAAATAAAGTAAGAAATTTGTACTTTTGTTATTGTACAGTATATTCTAACACTAATTACATGATGAAAGAAGTATATGTTTCCGGACTTAGTGTAAAAGGATCAAATTAATTCAATAGCATGCGTGGGTTAATGACCTTTGTGTTTCTTGGAGCTGTGGTTGAAATGGTGTGTGTATGTATGTGTGTGTGTGTATGTGTGTGTGTATGTATGTATGTATGTATGTATGCATTATATATACATATATATACATACGTGTGTGTGTGTGTGTGTGTATAATGTATATATAAGAAACCTGCTGTATTGAATGGATCCTAGTACAGCTGACAGAAAAATACAGCAATTAGTGTAATTAACTAGAAAGAGAGTATGACAAGGAGAATAAATATGTTTAATAAATATATTCAGGACTCTACAATAATCTTAGAGAGTAAATGTGCCAGGGCTAGAAATTGAGTTTGACATGCATTAGTTATTAGTTCCACATTAGTCCAGAATTGTAATCATCTCTCTCGTGTTAATCATGTCCACCTGAACTAATTGAACTCCCAGTGTATATACTGAACAGAAATTAATTATTTATTTATTTAGTTTTATTAACGTATTTTTTTTAACTCTTAATTTGACACATTTTCCGTCTGTACTATGTTATTTTTTAATATTGTGTGTGCATTAGAAGATTTCTGGGTGTTGTGTTGCTTGTATGCATACACTATACAGGATCTGTACACCGATTCCTGTTGTGAAAGCAGTCGACATTCGACAAAAGGATTCTTGTATATTTGAGACATGGTTATTTATTAAACCATTAAAAACTAGTTTATTAAAGGGACAGCACATGTTTTTCCTGTTTTGTGGGGGAAAAGGTGATGGAGGCGAGATTGAGATGGTTTGGACATGTGCAGAGGAGGGACATGGGGTATATCGGTAGAAGAATGCTGAGGATGGAGCCACCAGGAAGGAGGAAAAGAGGAAGATTGGAAGATTCAAACCAACTACCTGCATGTCTTCCCTCACCACATCCATAAACCTCCTCCATGGATGTTGTGAGGGATGACATGCAGGTAGTTGGTTTGAAAGAGGCAGATGTAGAGGGCTGGGGGGTATGGAGACGGATGATCCGCTGTTGCGACCCCTAATGGTAGAAGCTGAAAGAAGAAAAAGTAGTAGTTTATTTATTAAACCTGGCCAGACTTTGGCTTGGAAAAGCAGTAAATTCAAATTGAACTAATCAGGTATAGCTGTAGGATTTTTTTTTTTATCCAACTAATATGCCATTCAGAATAAACAACAAAAGGTATTAGATACTTCTCAGATCATTAAGCTGCATGTCAACACGGCTAATGAAGGATTTGTTATTTCCACATTTTCTCATGTTTCCGGTTGGAACCCAGCTGAGAGAGATAATGAGAAGTGGGGTAGGCATATTTGTCTGGTGGGATGGACTTGATCCTGATGTGTTTTATCTGCTTGATGGGCCTGATCTAAAGTGTAGAATATAAAGAAATCACTGCTTGATTATGCATTTTAATAAATAACACATTATCTCTTAATTTGAAACCCATTATCAATTTGTTACGGACTCGAATAAATCGAGCTGCTTGGAGTGAAATTACACTTGCAGTCTGTGGACGTGTCTAAATTCAGACTAGTCTGTAATAGTCACATTAAAAGATCGCAATAAAAAACTGACCTTTATATATATACACACACACACACACACACACCTCAGCTTCTTCTGCATGGGAGTTTCCATGGCAACAGGACATGGTAATGGGGGTTGGGGGCTTAAAGTAGGAGCAGAAGAAAAAACCCTGAATTAACTATCTCCATCTTGTAGAGCACCTGCACTATGAATACACATCTCCGTGTTAATTGCAGTGTGATGGTAAATAAAATAAACAAGCTTTAGTTTTACATACTGTTTTTTTTTTTTTTTTTTTTTTATACTTTTTTTTTTTTTTTTTTTTTTTTTTGTTGCATGCATCCCTGTAAATCAATCTCTCTTTCTTTCTCTCTCTTTCTGTCTCTCTCTCTCTCTGTCTGATTGGATCAATCATACACCTGGATAAATGCAACTATGCTCAATGCTTATGTGCTTGGAAGTGGGATTTTGGGAAGCAGCTGTATGTTTCAAATTGCCTCAAATTTATCATTTAATTGAAAAAGCTGCAGTATCGCCAGCATAAAGTGATTGACAGTATGGGAATGTATTAAGTAGAGACTTGGGATCTTAGGAATGGTATAGATTGATTAAAGACTTCGGAGATCAGCTGAATTTCACACGCACAGGTGTGATTTTCTGTGTGAAAGGATAATATCCTACGTTCACTACGTTCTCTTCTTTCAAGGTTTTGTTTCAGGTCTGTGAGAGAAGAGACTGCACAGTGCTATTGATTTTTTAGTAATTGCTTCCAATACGTGTCCGTGCAATGTGTCTAACATCAGCATGGTGAGATTCTGGTGAGATTGCTTTGAATGTTCTTTTAAAAAAATAAATAAAAAAAGCTGATGCTAGGATGACAGACAACTTGATGTCAAATCTGCCCTATTATTATTTTTTTAACCTGTCAGTTCATGTCACAGTTGCTTATTGTTAATATTGAAATCTCTATCATAAAATCAGTACTTTACAGTTCTATTTGACTGCTTTTAAATTCCTTATTTTCTTTTGGTTTGGTTTTCCCCCCACCCAGTTCATTATTTTTGTTTTTGTTTTTTGTTTTTTTTAGCAAGACTGTTTGTACAAGTATGGGTGTATACTGTACATGCCACTATTGGCTGAAGCAATACACTGTTTGGGTCGCATTTTTGGATGTTGTTGCATTTCATTAGCTCAGTATGACTCTGGTCTCTTCCACTACACACAGTGTGGTGCTTCCTGTTTTCACTACAAGTGCCTTGTGCCCTCATGCCATCTGTCATCTGCAACTCCACTTAAATAGAACTTCACTTCATACTATTGTAACCCCATTATAATCAATAGCAATTAAGTTACCAGAGCAGGTAATTGCTCAATTTGCCATTAATTCTATTATATTATCAAACCGCTCAGGGTGCCTATTCTGACCCCTGTCCACTGCTGAAAGCACCTATGTTTGGCATGCAAGCATCAGAACTGTCCCATGAAACGATAGGAGATGACGGCCAGGTTTTTTGAATGATGTTTTCTTTTATATCATATGTCGGTGCATCGTAGATAACATTGTTGCAGAGTACACCTTTTTATAGTACTTGTGTTCCCCAATAGCAGTAGCTCCTTTCAACAGGATAATACGCCCTGCCACACTGCAAAAAATGATCCCGCAATGGTTTGGGGAAAGGTGAAGACGATATACCCTCCATACTTCCCAGATCAGTCTGATTAAACATCTGTGAAATTTGGTGAACAAACAAGCCTGATCCATGGAGGCTCCATCCTAAGGGGTTGTTGATTTATGTCTTAGTGCCCGTTACCACATCACACCATCAGAGTGTTTTGGCGTCATTGCCTCGACAGGTAAGATGTGTGTTGTTCTCTCTGGTTAAAGTAAAAAAAAGTATTCTTGATAGGAGCATCTGCCAAATGCTCTTTCTGTAATCTGTCCTACAGCCGGATTTCAAGTCTTTATAGTGTTGTCTATAAAGTCAGGCCATAATGGAAAAGAAAATACACGAAAAACATAGAAAGAAAAATACTTGAGTTTTGGTGCGTTTGGCATCTTTAAGGTGATTGATGACGTGTACAAATTCCCTGTCAAATGGCAGACTGTAAATTACTTCTATAGAACCACTCGCAGCAGCCTAGGAACATTGCAGAATAAAGTATTTCATAATCCCCCATGGTTTTTTTATTGTGATTTTAACAAAAATACCCCACAGTGTAGCTTTTAAGACCATGTAACAAATTATTCTCACTCAGGTTTATTGAGATTACAGATACATTATAGAGAAATTGTTATGATGATCACTGGGTCCTGCACTGTTGTTAAAATTGGCTCTGCCCCGCAGTAACAAAAAAGCTTATGAATCTCATAAAAACCAAATTGAAGAATAGGTATTTTCTCTATTACGGGCAGCCCTGAGGTGCGTAACTTGTCGCACACATTATTTGTTTTTGAATTATTCACAAAAATCAGAGGCAGCGTTGCTGTAAATTTCCCAGAAGCCCACCTCACTGTTAGTCTGCCTAGTAACAAGCACTGGGGTGTTGGGTTCATGGCAGCCTTTGACACTTCTCTGACCTGATCAATGTGCCTGGTGTAGTTTTTTATAAAGAAGCCAACCCACCTCCCCCTATAGTGTTATGCGTGTGGTCTCGGTGTGTAGAGGGTTATGAATACACACAGATCTTGTACTAGTGAAGCACCATTTCTCTCATTGCTTACATTGATACTGAAAACATAAGCTGTTTCTGTTAGAGCTTAGCGCATGGCTCTATTAACCTTTCAATCTACGTGGATAAGGTGAAACAAAAAGAGACAAAGGCAGGCACTAGTTTGCAGCTTTTAAGTTCATCCAAGCGATGGCAGTGTTGAGCTCTTCATTTCAGCCTGGGTCCAGTAAAGTCTGGTCATCTGTGACGTGAGGAAAAATGGTGGACTGTAGCACTGCCTGATCTAGTGAACACAGTTTTAATCATTATCTATAATCTGTGTAGAAATAATAAATCATTCCATGTTTTTTTTACACTTGAGAAACTGCTAAAACGCCAGAGAACAATCGCAATACCTATACCGGCAGGATCATACGTAGATTCTTCATAAGCAAATTGGGAAATGCCTCAATGTTTTACAGCTACCACAAATACCAAACGTTATCTAAGCTAAGATATTTTAAAATAAGGGGGTTAAAAATATGTGAACGAGTACTGAGCTCTGCGAGTGGCTGGGAGTTATTGTTAGACTTCAAGTGGCAGCTGAATTTCCCTAGTCACATGACAACTACTTCTATGATAGCATACACTGTCTTGCTGTTAAAATCAACCAGTTGTTCTGCTGGAGCTTATAGTCCCTTGGGTTGTCCTATAGAAGGAAGCTGGCCAAATATGAGAGTATGTTCTGCAACTGGCAGTAGGGCAGCTGGAAGGCAGAATTCTTGCCAAAAGAAGTTGGAAGCGTAGGCTTTGCCACTGGATTTCTATCCAAAGCACATGATGTGGGTCTTGTGGATTTTGAGAAACAAAGAGCCAGCCATATTCTCACCAAAATGTCAGAGAAAACCCTTAAGATAGCTGTAGCACAAGACAAAAGAGCCATGGGGTGAGTTAGCCATCTGAACACAATAGGGGTCTGATGAAACTCAGCTGGCATACCTGGAATTCTCAGATGTTGCAGCTCTTTTAGAAACACTTTATGGCAAAAGCAAACAACGTAGTCGTCCGTTTTGCTGTTATAAAAACCCACATGGCTGTATCTGATTTACCTGTTTAGGCACAAGAGCTTTAATGAGGTCAGGTCCTCATATCGGAGGGATTGCTCCAGGTTTTCCCCAAATGTATGCAGCAGGGAGGGTGTCAGTGCTCTGTGAAGGCCACTTGTGTTTTTGCACACCAACTTTGACAACCCTTGTCTTTTTGGACCTCGCGATGTGTATTTGGGCATTGTCCTGTGGAACATGGATGGGCCTCTTGGTAGCAGTTTGGAAAAGGCTCACATAAGTGTTATAGTCTGGTGTCCACATACTTTTGCCAATAGTTTCTTCACACCTGAGTCTGGCTTTAGTACATTTTATTAAGCATAGCAGACTAAGCTTCTGAACCTTCTCATTAGAAGAACTATTGAAGTACCATATCAGCACTGTGTTAGAAACTTTGATTAAATCAATCTTTTTTTATTGAAATCAGTCACCAACGCAAACGGGTTTAACCATGCAAATGTCTTGTCAAGTTCCGCAGCTGAGAAAGTCACTGTAAATGCTTCAGAGTAATTATTGTTTATTGATGATTATATGTTGTCGGTTTATATTTGTGTTTTAACCAACCTCACCGAAGTCTGTGGATTTTCTACCTCCTATGTGGCAGCGTGTTCTTTCTGTTTTCCTGACTAGCTTATTGTAAGTGCTTGCATAACTCTTAGTGCACATGGCTAGAAATGAACAAAAGAAAATCATTGCATAATGGGGCTTTTATTAGGCTTTTCCATTGTCGGTTTCTAAGCAAATACGCTGCACTTCCAACTAACAAAAGAATTCCTTCAAAATCAGAGACAGGAAGTCTGCAAAGCATTGTCTGAGTTCTCTTGACCCATCATCCACGTCTTCATGGCACGTGTATAATACGTTACATTTAACTGACATGTATTTATGCTCCGTAGTACAGCAGTGACGGTCTAAAAATGTCTTCATACGTTCCACACTTAATTTTATTGCCCAGAACGTTTCAGCACAAGTCGATTTGAGTAAAAGTAAATTTCTAATTTCCCAGGTGTTTAGCATCTTCTGCTGCATCTAATACGAAAGAAAATGCTATAAAGATGATCTGTTCAGATATGTTGTTTTTTATGTATGTCTGTTTTTTGCATATTGATGCTTACCCTATGCCTTAATATTAATTAAACAGTTAAGTAATCAGTTTCTACTTCCTAGATAATTTAATTTAATCTGATAATTTAGACTCGCACAGGTACAAACCAAGAATTTGCCGATTTTGCTGTAAATAACCAATGTGTACAATTGATTTTTAGCCAACCTGCACCTTTAACTGTGTGATTCAATAATGAATTGTGTCCATCTGTTCTTAGTTATGACTTGTTTTTACTTTGGTAGAACTGCGCCCTTTGGAGGAATGATGACTCAGTTGCCATGCAGCCTTTCTTCAATTAATCTCCTTTATACTTTCCTTTAAACCCACGTTCATACTTTCACTGGCTCAATCACAAGCTTTTGAATAAACAGCACAGGAAGCGGCCGTCTGACTGATCTATTGGTTTACTCTAATCGTACATTAATGTTTGTCCCTATTTATATACAAGGAGTGTTTGGAAATCTAAGCAATGAATTGTCTGTGCAGAACAAAAGAATCAAGATCCCATTAACACCTGGTTTTTAATGCATCTTTTTTGTGTCCGGATTTATTTATTTTTGTTTAATCATAACCATTTTTTTTATAAGTTTATAAGTAGTGAAATTTAAATGACTGTCTTAAAATAATCTCCTGTCTCTTGACAACCAGCTTCCTGTATTCTGTAATGTATTCTCATTTCCAGATGTTCTATGCAAAAGATTTGATATTGAAAGTCTGTTTTGCATTGTGTAATTTACCTAAACTCTAAAACTATGGACAGCGAAGATGTATTGCTGCTCTATGGTTACATTTTTATATATATATATATATATATATATAATAAATATACACATCTCGAGGGTGAGGAGGGTGTAGGTCATTGTGAATTGTGTAATGTAAGAAAAGTTTGTTTGTATAAATATCCATTAGCTTTTAAATGAGTATTTTTATAGTTTCTGATCTGTCATTAACAGTGGAATTGCACTGACTAGCTAATGCTCTGCATAAGTTCTTTGATAACTTTCTTTTTTTTTATAATTAGTTTTAAGATGATCTCTCTCTTTCTTTTTCACTTTCTCTCTTTCTCTTTCTCTCTTTCTCTTTCTCTCTCTCTCTCTCTCTCTCTCCCCCCCAGGTGGAGGACGGTAGTAAAAATGTGCGTTTAGGTACTCTCATTGCTTTGATGGTTGAAGAAGGGGAAGACTGGAAACAAGTGGAAATTCCTCCTCTTGTCTCCTCCCAACCTGCCTCAAGTCCTCCCCCACCATTAGCTGCACCTCCCTCCCCAGCACCTGTTACACCATCCTCCAGAGCTGCACCTGTCATTGGACCGTATGTAATGCTCTGTTCACACTACACAATTTCAGCAGTCCTAAATATAAACATGAGCTGTTTTATACTACAGGATTTGTACAGAGGAAAGCATTTCCATACATTATAGAATGCTATATAATTCTGAATATGTTTACATTTAGAGAAGCCTTGGCTGGACCGTGATTAGATCAGAGGAGTTGAGATTGGATTTTGCACGCCTCATATTGCATTTGCCACTGTGGTGATAATTTTTTCAAGACATAGTCTGAAACAAATATTTTTCATTGAAGTCAAGAATATCAGGCTCATCATTTTTCCAATTAGCATGGCTTCAGACAATAAAAGCAATAACAACATCTAAGGAGATCGCTGAAACTACTAGAATTGGGTTAAGAACTGTCCAACACATTATTAAAAACTGGAAGGATAGTGGGGAACCATCATCTTTAAGGAAAGAATCTTGAATGATTGTGATCGGCGATCAGTTAAACATTTGGTAAAATCAAATAATAATAAAACAACAGTAGAACTCATGGATGTTTAGTAGTGAAAGTAAGAGCATTTCCACATGTAAAATGTGGATTGATTGGGACTCAACAGCTGTGTAGCCTTAAGAAAACCACTTATCAGTGAGGCTAATCGGAGAACAAGGCTTCAATTTGCTAGGGAGCATAACGATTGGACTCTGGAGCAATGGAAGAAGGTCATGTGGTCTGATGAGTCCAGATTTACCCTGTTCCAGAGTAATCGGTGGATCAGGGTAAGAAGAGAGGCAGATGAGTACAAGGCTGTGGGGGCAGTACTATGATCCGCGGTTGCTGAAGTTGGTCAGGCATGGAATGGCCACCACAGAGTCCAAACCTTAACCCCATTGAGAATCTTTGCGATTGCTGGACAAGACTTTGTGCAGCGGTTCGACTCTCCCATAACAAATACAAAATCTTTGTGAAAAATTACTGCAACTCTGGATGGGAACAAATGTTGTGTTTTCTTTAGGAAAGGCAGTATATTAAGGGGTAAGGTGTTTGTAATCAAGCTACTGTTGATTTTGCTTTGCTGAGATTAAACGGGAAATATTGCCTAAATTTTTTTGTTTGTTTGTGTATTTGTTTAATTGTTGTGTTCAAACTGAAATTCCAAATCATTCATGGGCAATAGCGAAGTGAGCAAATTTGGCCGTGCTGTCCAGTTTGGAAGGATGGCATACTGTCTCTTCCTTGTCAATCACAGCGACATTAATTATTCGTGGCCATCTGTTAGCTCGTGTATGCGTAAAAGGCTAGATAGCACTTTCTTTAGAGTGATGTGGAGCAGTTTGAAAAGACAGTTGACTGCCGTCATATGTCTCTGAAGAGGCGAGTGTTAGCCTTTACCTCTTCCCGGATGAGGAGAACTGGATAGTGGCAGAGAACATGTGGAACAATCTAAGTAAATTTGATTGGGCAAAAACCTATTTGGTATCAGGCGGATTTTATGGTTGTATAGACCATTTCAACGGCCATTCGTTCATGTGAGGAAGCAACGTCTTTGTAGCGATGGGAAGATCTGGTCATTTTAGTGACTCGTCTCTTTGAATCTTGTTCATCAAAATGAATCAATCTTTTATTGAGTAATATACTTCATTTCATTCCTTTTATTCTTTAAGTACCTTCATAGTGTAGTATGTCACGTGACAAAAGGGCAAACGTTCCGGACCAGAGGACTTGTGGCTACTCGATCTGTACCGGAAACACTATTTGTACTGCACGTGCGCAAAATGTGCCTACTTCCTGTCTGAAGTATGTTGAAAGAATTTTCAAAAGTTTGGGGTATTCATAATACTGTACTAATTAAAGCTACCTGATCCGTAAGGGAAATAGTCCTTTACTAATGATTCTCTTGATATAAATACATGAAGTAGACGCATTTGCACGGGACTTGTGAGATGAACTACTTAATTCTGTTTCCTGTGTAATACAGTGCGTATTAGCATCTATGGGAGTCACCTGATAAAATAACTACTCAAATGTGTTTCCTGTACGTAACCTATGGAGAATTTGCGATGCATTGCTCAAGCACGTCCTGTAAAAAACGAACGAATGACTCGACTACTTATTCTGAGTCACAGAAATGAACGAATCATTCACAAACGACTCATCATTACATCTTTGGGCCTTGGAAGTTTCCCGTTAGCAGGATTATACACTATATTGAGAGTTTATTTATACTTGCGATTTGAAATGTCAAAATTCAAACCTGGACCATGCGGTTCATGCTCTCTCAGACCAGGAAATAACCTGCCGTTGAGAATTACAATTTTGTTTAAATTTCCGAAAAATAAAACACATGATGCTTGGGATTACAGCAGTGAAGACTGGATGCTGACTAGCGGCTAGAGGATGTCTACTGTTATCAAAAACCAACGCATGGTGAATTAGAATTTAACATGAAATATTATTATTTTATCTTTTTTTTTTTTTTTATGTCACATTGTATTGTATTGCATGCACCTTCTTGTTTATTTGTGCGCACACAAACCCAAAAAGAACGGTTTTTGACGGTGTTTTCCGTCATTTCACTGTTCTCATGCTATTATACTCAGATCTTATTTAAAATTGTAGTGCATTATTTATAACCTTAAATTTCACTCTCTAATAGAATTTAGTTACCAATGTGATTTTTAAAAAAATTATTATTATACTTCGACATACAGACTTACATGCAAGTGCACTAATAACTTCCACGGTAACCATGGCAACGACAAACCAGAAGATATTTTTGACACCGTTTGACTTGTTTTAACCTTCACCAAACACAAGATAAACATCATCCACACCGCATGACTAAATTCAGACTACGATTAATCTTTACCAGTCCCCTCGTGTAGACGCACTCGCCCTCAACCAGATAATAATTCACATCTGGAGACGATACTGCAGGTAAGCGTTTAATGTTCGGAGTGCAATGTTGTCGTCTGATGTCTGGTAATTCTACGTCTTTTTTTTTTTTTTTTTGCGTTTCTAAATATCTTAGCTGTTCTGTTTTACTTAAAAAGTGAAACTTAAAAATTTCTAGTCAGTTTGTTTCAGCGAGTCCGTGCACTTGAAAATAGTGTCACCGGAAATGCTTTAGGACCAGACACCATCACAGTATCATCGCAACGCGTTTGTTATTGTTTACATCCTTAAAAATGGTCTATGAAAGCACCTCTTTGGGTTCTCTTTTTTTTGTTGTTGTTGTTTTTTAAAGAGACAAAAAGCTTTGCCATTAAACCAAATTTTTGCTAGCTTCTCCTAAATACTGCCAGCCATTAAGCTATTAACAGTACTAATGTTACACTAAATTAAACAGAGATTGATAATGGCCTTTAGAGATGAAATACCTCAGTATAATGTTTCTACTCAACCAGTCAATTAAATAATATTAAAAACTAATAAATTGTCTAAGTGTATAATCTAATAACCATTGCAGCGTCAGTGATTGCTCATACATTTATCATCATCCTCCAGATCAATATGCTCTTCCTATCTCCTCTAGCTGTTAATTAATTTTGTATGTTTGTTTATCTTCTCAGGTTGCGGTTGAGTCCTGCTGCAAGACATATTTTAGACACACATGGTTTGGATCCTCACTTGGCTACAGCCACTGGACCACGGGGGCTCATCACTAAAGAGTGAGTATAGAAAAGGACACATATTTGCACACAAAGAGAGGAGGGGTTTGTGTGTTAATCCTGGGGTCTGTATTAATCGTGGTGTTGTACTGGGCTTTGTCTCCGAGGAGGTTGTTTGAGCTAGCAGAACGTCTGATATAAAAACAAAAAGAAAAAGGCAGACAGAGATGTGCGTCTTGGGATCCCTGCGCACGTTTCTAATGCACTCTCTCTGCCACTGGAGGCGAGAAAGAATGCCTGCTACATTGACCGGCATCCTCATTAGCAACATGGGTTACCATAGCAACCCCATCTCCCTGCTTCCTTACAAAAACAGTGGCCATGCTGTGTGTGGTTATGTTTTTGAGTACAAAAGAGAGGCTAGGCAACCTTACACACACTGTATTACGTGAATTCTGTTTGGGGAAAGTAGTTAATGGTAAACGGAGGCTTGTAAAAAATAAAGTAAAACACACAGGGGGACTAGATTTTAGTGCTAATAATGAAATTTTTATTATAGGTTTTTTTTTTTTTTTTTTTTTTTTTTTTGGGGGGGGGTATAATTTAATTTTCTAAAATATTGTACAATACTTTTGCTTACTGTAAAATAAGGCTTTTTTTTAATCCATATTAGTTTTGAATTGCTCAAGCCTTGTGTGTATAAAATGTCATGGCACAATCGGTAGAACAAAATGTGTAATTTTTCTCTGCAATTGGGCAGAGAGGGGAAACGCAGTGACTCAAGGTCATTTAAGACCATAGCCTTGTTCCCTGTCTTTTAAAGAGAGATAATATCTGCATATCTGTACATAGCGACACAACTGCAGACAATATTTTCCTGTCTTTATCTTCATGACCCTCTGTTTATCACTAAATATGTTCTCCCACATGTGTTGTGCAAGTTTAGCGGATAATATTCTCGGGAGAGCAGCCTCCTTGTTGCTCTGAGTGTGCAAAATTGCATGGCAACATGGCACAGTGCATTTGGATGAGGTCACCCAGGATTACGTAATCTTTTCAAAGAAAGGGGAGGGGGCATCGAGGGCATTCATTTTTGCAACAACAACAAAAAAAAAACGAGTTACAAATGCAGGGTGTTTTGTTTGCATGCAAAATAGTCCCAATATCACATCATTTGAATTTATACCAGTTTGTGTAAAAGCTGATCGTACTGGACTCTTAGTTGGAACTTTTCAGTGGGACTAATTAAAGCACTTGTCCCTCCCCAGTATCTCGATGCAAACCTGCGGGATTTCCCACAAACTGTGAGGCACGGTTTAAAATAACAAGTCTCTCACCGAATTACAGTGTGTGCAGGCTATGACACACCAATGACTATGCTTTGTTCTATGGAAATAATACAAACAGTGGCATTTAAATGTTAGGGGTGTTCAAAAAGAAATTTTTACAGGGTTTGCAAAAGATTGTTAAATTAGCCCTAAACAAATGATTAAGTAAGATATAGAGTTAATATTGTACCACAATGACCTTTGATGTTGCATTGGAAAAAGTAAAAATACAAATAAATAACTATGATCCTAGAAGCAAATCCTAGTAGAATTTAGGTTTCCCTGGCAGATTCTTCCTTGCAACAGTGGCAGCTCATCCTCTGGAGCCCCAGGAACAGCATCAGCCTTTTAAGAAATATTTATATATCAATAAAGTCCTTCTTTTCAATCCAGCAATCAGTGTAGATGAAAGATTAACACACAAACAGAACAAGTAAAAAAATTCAACATGACATAGTGTATTTAAGAAAAGAATAACAACCAAAAGAAGAGCATGATAAACTCTATACAGGCAGTAACTCAAGCTCTGTGGTCCTGTAACCACATGATTGAGTTTCTCAGTGGGCTTGTTTGGGTGTAGCATCAGAGCTTACTCATATAACTCCAGGTCACTTATTATTCCAGGTTGTGATCATGCTTGAGCATGTCTGTGTGGCTCTGCTTGTGTCCTGACATAGCCATTAGGTGTGGTACATAGAAAACTCACATTGGATGTTCATCCATTTTCCCTTTGTGTTTGGTCATTAAGACTTTTTTTTTTCTTTTTTTTGCTTCAACTCTCAATTCTCACTAAAAGTGTTTTGCCTCTATGGATTATATCTATGACTTTCTGTTAAAAAAAAAAAGGCTGCTCACTGGGTGTCCATGTTGCTGTGTTTGCACACATGCTTTTGAGATTGTGTACTCTCTGATTGCTTTCTCTGTCACCTGGGGGATTCCCACCATCTCCAAACAATGATGGACAATTATATCAACAGCAAGCAAGGAGAGGAAATGGAGGGAACAAGAGAGTGTGTGTGTTTGTGAATCGAGACCGTGAGGCCACCTGGCTGACACTGAAAGGCTTAATGTGTATAGAGAGCAAAGTTCGCAGTGCACTTGGCTATAACAAGAGAGCTAAAAGGGAGCTGCACACCTGATTCCTGTCCATCATGACCTTCGAAAACCATGTGCTCACTGATCCATGCGCCACTCTACTCCCATTGCCTTCTCCCTCGATTTTTAACTCTTACACCTTTCCTTTTGAAATACCTTTCATGTTATTCTGCCAGTAAGTGCAGGATAATTCCAAGTCAGTATTGCCTTTTCTTTTTTTTTTCTTTTTTTTTTAAAGAGAGATGTGCTTATTCTCTATGCTCTGAAAATCCCATTAATAGCATGCTGTATTTCAGAATTAATATCTTCTGGAAATCTTCCCCTAAGTGAAATAGGCCAGTTTAATTAAACATCTTAGGATTGCAAAACAATGTTGGCCTGGGGATCTGTAAAGCTTGCATTTTAAGTGTTGATGAATGTCATAAGTGCTCTTATTGTAGAAGACTCTCTGGTAAATAGGATTGCAATTATATATTTTCTGCTAGAATATATCATACGGTCTGATGGGTTTATGCATAATATAAAATTAAATCATATTAAATCTTTTTATTTTGGGGAATGTGGGCAAATAAAGTCTGATGTTGGTCAATATATAAGAATGGTCATAATGATAAAACCGTTTAGAAATTAGAATAAGTAGCAATTGTGCTAGGCAAATGAAAGCCTAGTGTAATTGTTAGGCATTTACCGTAATCTCTGGACTATTAAGCGCATCCAAATAAAAGCCGCACCGACTGGATTTTTCAAAGATTTTTGTTTTGAACATAAATGACTAAAAACTAAAACTAATCAACTTTACACAGGCTTTAATGAAAGACAGTGTCTGTTACACGGCTTGTATCTAAACAGTACCTACCAAAAAAGTAATTGTTCACTGTCTTCCTCCTTCCTTTCACAACTATTTTTCTTGGGAGTTTGTGGTGAAGTGCGTTTTTTTTTTATGCCCGGTTGTTTTCAGCGCGACGAATGATTCGCATTTCCTGTAGATCTCGAGTGCGCGATTTAATATAAAGAGTTTCATTGGTTCACCTGAACCCGTTCAGCAATTTCATTGGTCTAATGTTATGGGGCTCAGTTTTTTGTCTTGAAGTTTGTGAAACCGGGAAAAACACGGGAAAAATCCATAAATTAGGTGCTTTGGTGTTTAAGCCACAGGGTTCAAAGCGTGGGGAAAAAAGTAGCGGCTTATAGTCCAGAAAATACAGTACATAAGTGCGAACATGAATGAATCTTTTATTTATATACCATTCAGACAAAAGAATGTTGGAACATGGATTAAGATGTAAACATGCTTTTTAATCATAATTCGATAACCACATTGTTCACCATCATTAGCCATTATTTGTCAACATCTTTTAATCACACTTGGGAAGACGTCTGTTCCAAAGGTGTAAATGAACCATTAAGAACCTTGTTTGCTTTTCCAAACCCTTCACATTATATAACACAATTTCTCACGTTAGGTGGCAATTTAGTGAAACCAGTTGGTGTGTGTGCAGTCATGTGTTTAACATGTTAGTTGCTCATTTACTTTTACTGCAGTCTCACATGGCTGTTTAATATGATGAGTCTGATTTGAAGCAGTCAGCTTTGAGAATGGGTGAAAGTGACAGCTGTCTTGTTGAACAGATCTCATGTAATGAAATCTTGTGCAAACATTCGAACTCGCAACACATGCTTTTGAGACAGGCGGCTCTGAGGCAGTTTTTAATATTTTAAAGAATAGCTGGTCATACAATATTTTTTTAAGCAAAGCAACTTAGTTACAAAATGTACAAAACAAGTTAGTTCCTGTAGTCACTTACATTGTAACAGCTATGAACGCTCATTCCGTCACCAGCTTCCTGTTCTGTTTTTACTTGTTTTTACTAAGACATAACACATTTTGTCATTTTACCAAGAAATTGGAAATTTAAAAAAGCCCCCTGTAGTGAAAACTCTCCCAGATTGAAAAATGTACTGTGTTGCTAAGCAAATAAACAAACATCGCATAAAAAGCTTTACATCAGTAATGCACTCATAACAACAGTTTTTAAAAATCGATTTGTTACTAAGCTTCATGGTTAAGTAACTCATGGCTCATGGCTTCATGGTTCCTGTGTATGAGATATGTTGTCTTACAAACGATAGCAAGACTGAGCGCATTAATACAACCCCAGTTCCAAAAATGTAGGGACACTGTGTACAATGTAAATAAAAACAGAATGCATTGATTTGCAAATCTCATAAACCAATATTTTATCTGTCCCATCTTTTTTTTAAACGTGTTGCAGCCATTAGTGCCATTATTTTTTTCCGCAAAAAATAGTACATTTCCTCAATTTAAACATGTTTTCTATGTTCTACTGTGAATAAAATATGGGTTTTTATAGTGTCCCAATATTTTTCAGAATTGGGGTTGTATAAATCTGTTGAATTTGAATTAATGCTGGAACTGCTTTTTTGAGCTGCTGTTATGGGAAATTGGTTCTGTGGAGTGTAAGTATTTTATTTCCTTTACTAAGGATGCTTGACAGAATATGGATATTGACACATTTTTAAGTTCTAGCTTGAGGCCAGTTGTTCTAATAGAAATTTGGTGTGTGTGTGTGTGTGTGTGTGTGTGTGTGTGTGTGTGTGTGTGTGTGTGTGTGTGTAAATCTACTCAAACAGTTTCTTTCTTAACTGAAATGTAAGACTTCTCAGACCTTAAAGGCTTATGTTTATTTCTGGGTAATAATAAAAACATTGGCACTCCATGCTGAGATTAAAGTCCAGTCCAAGGCTTTATTTAAGACCTGACTATAACTCATAATATACTCTTTGTGTTGACCTTCCTGTGTGGTTTCACACATTTTTGTATGAATAGTTTGCTGATTTTCAGTGATCTCAGAGTGAAGGAAGACTTTGGATAATGTCGATATCCCATATTGTTGATTTTAGTAATAAAAAAAGAAATTGAGAATTTTCAAGCATTATTTGTATGTGTATGTATACAGTGGTCCCCCGAAACTCACTAGGGTTACGTTCTAAGACCCCCGCAAGTTTTAAAAAAATGCAAATTTTGAACACCCCCCCACAGCCCCTATGGTACTGTAGTGAATTCATCTGGACATTGTCACTTTAACACTATAATGAGTTTTAAAATTGTTTATGCTTTCAATAACAAATTCCATAGTTAAAAATTTTATTCCTAATGTTCCTGAACATTCGGTCCCACAGCAGATTCCCGCAAATTTTAAGATATTCCGCAACTTGCTGTTAGTTAGGTTCCAAAAGAGAACCCTTCAATTTTTTTCCGAAACGGGAATTATTAGGGTATGTATGTATGTATGTATGTATGTATGTATGTATGTATGTAAGAAAGAAACGTTTACTCATGTGCCTTGGCTCCTGTGCGCAGAGATGCTCTGAACCTCCTGAAGAAAGGAGACGCAGGTCGGCGAGCAGCCCCATTGACTGCACCTGCTCCAACTACTACTCCCTCACCTCCTCCTTCCTCCCCTCGTGCTCCTCCACCAGTTCCAGTCTCAGGAAGACCTCTTCACCCAGCCATCTCAGTTCCAGGAAAACCTGGAGCTCCAGTGAGTGTCTTTTTTTTGGGGCTCCAGTGGGTGTTTTTTTTTTTTTTTTTTTGAATGATCATCCTAATGTAAAGTATTTCTGTTTTGTCCATTCCAATTTTTTTTTATATATTTTTAATAAAAGTCTGTAATATTTATATATTTATACCTACATACACATACATGATTTAATTTTTTATGAAAATGTTTTTCTATGAAATTAGGATTTTGAATGAAATATATGAAATTAATTAATTATTTTCCAAAGAATCTCTTCAGAATAACTTTAACACCATTTTTTTGTTAGTTTTTTTTAACCTCACTTCGTACATTTGATCAATGCTGATTGTGTAATGATCACAGGGCATTGTAGAAATCTGCAGTGAAGATCATTTCACTGCATGAGTTGTCTTCAATAATGATTGAATAATAACTATTAAATGGTACATGAAATGATTAAGCGAGGCAAACTCCAAACTACATTTTGCTCTGTATCACTTGTTTTGTGATATTTCTGTTCAGATAATAGGTTCCTTGTTCTGGCTTGGTTTAAATAGCACTAGGAAGGAATTAAAAGTTTGTACAGTATCTCTTTTCGGCACATACTGCCAAGGAATTTTTTCTAAAACAAAAACTTCTAAAATCTCTGGCCCAAATGAATAAACCATTTATTTCAAATTGAGAAGGTTGAAAAATGTTTCCTTTTTGCAAAAATGTGTCAATACTTATTTCTTTGGACAGGCCTTTACATGCAGGTGAAAGAGAGTAGGTATATCATTATATTCTCTGAAATTAAATTGGTGCTTTGTGCATTTAATAACCGTGCGATCAGTGGAAGGGAAATTTAATGTAATATTATAGTCAATATGCAGTTTTCAGTCTTTCTATTTATTGAACTTTTGTTTTTACCTCATACTTAATTTGATAACATTTTTCTAAAATTACGTAATCAATGCACTCTGCTCTGGTAAATGATGACTTTACCAGCTTTTTCATTCCGTTTCCCATAGTGCACTAATGCCAGCAAGTCATTCACTAAGTCACTGTAGAACATCAGAGCATTTAAGTGATTGGCTTTATGGACACTATTGATGAATCTTTGTGATTTGTAGGGCACCTTCACAGATATCCCAGCCTCAAATGTGCGAAGAGTGATTGCTCAGAGACTAACGCAGTCCAAAACAACCATACCTCATGCGTATGCATCAGTGGACTGTGATATGAGTGCTGTGATGCAGCTTCGCAAAGACCTAGCCAAAGGTAGGCTCAGTCAAAGAGAAACGTTTGTTGACTTTACTCAACCCTGTTGCAGGGGACATAGTGTAAACTAATAATTAAATACAATGACATTTTACTCACCATTTTAAGACCAGAAATCATGCGTACTGAAGTGAAAATCTACTAATTTGTATATCTCTATTAGTTCTTTTCGTACTCCAGGTCACCCTGTTTAATTTCCGTTTTCAGTTTTTAAACAGTTCTAAAGTGTCAGGATTTCCAATGTGTCATAACTAACGTTTTTTTTTTTTGTTTTTTTTTTGAAAGAACAGATTTTCAGAGTGAAACTTAGTTACTTGTTTCACAACTGTAAATGTGCACTGACCTGCTTGTTACTTTTACTTCAGCACTTACTATGATTTTTATTTGTAGAAATTGAGCATTTATTTTTTCGGTAGTCGCTTTGTCTTTGTCAGGGTTGTGTAGGACCCAAAGCCAATCCCAGTAACATTGAGCACAAAGTGGGAGAATTCACCCAGGATGGATCAGCAGGGTTTTTGCAGGAAGCTATTTATACCCATATGCTCTTTTACACCTGGGGTATTTTACAGTAGCAAGTCCACCCACTTGTATGTCCTTGGAAGGCAGAAAGAAATTAGAGAACATGCCTGAGTACAGCGAGAACATGCTAGCAAGCTTCATACCACCAGTAACCTAAGCTCAGGATCAGGCCATGGAGCTGTGAGGTAGAAATTCTCCAACAGATTTAGCTGGTTCTAGTAGCCTAATTTAAAGTCCTGCAATCCTGACTAAGCATTTACTAAGGACAGGTCTTCGTTTGTTTCTTGTGATTCGTCTTTTTTGCTCTTTAAGCTTCCTTTAGAGTAAAAAAAAATATTTTGAACCAGAGTTCTGTCTGGCGTCCTGCAGAAACTCATTCTCAATGCACTCTAGTCTTTACATGTGCTCTGTGAACCTTTCTAGGATGCTTTGTGTTCATATGCAGTTAAATGCCTTTTGGAAATGTATGTATATTCAGAACGTGTACAGATGTATGTAGCGCCACAATCTAGATGATTATTTTTTAAAGTGAACAGAGTTCTGTGAAAATGTTCCATAGTAAAAACCAAATAAACCAAGCATAAAGAGTTTTAATCTCCCCAAGGTTATTATTTATTTCTCTCCCTCTCTCTCTCTCTCTCTTTATCTCTCTTTGTAGAGGAGATCAAGGTGTCTGTCAATGACTTCATTATCAAAGCTGCTGCTGTTGCACTCAAAGTAAGATGACATTTTTACTGCTTTATGACATTTGAAATCACTTTGCCATTTATAATGACAGGTTAAATGTCAATATAGATGCTGATGAATATAAAATGAAAGGTGCTGATTTGCTGCGAGGAGGGAGTAATGTAACATTTAAAACAAAACCTCTGGTTTACAGCTTCCCTGTTCTGAAACTGCTCTTGTAGATCTACTAGGCCTCTTCTATGGCATGATGACAAGCTTTAAAATAGAACTGATTTTAAGTAAGGTCTCTTTCCCTTTTTCTCCATCTGTTAGTCAGAGTAAAAAGGAAATTAGCCAGATGTATGTCACCATTAACAGACAGGCTTTTGAAAATGGGAAGAAAGAGGGGAAAGAAGGGGGAGGGAAAAAAATCACTATTAAAATCTGATTGTCACCCCATTGTTTAGGAGCTTTCTCTCTTCCTGCCTCTGCCAGCGTACTCGCTGATATCTGTCATAACACCGAGCGTGCCGCTCAGAGCAGCAATATTTTCTTCTGCACAATTCTCGTAGCTTGTCATCTGCGTCCTCTGAGATGGCAGACACACAACTCCGGGATAGTGGAAGTGAAAAACGAGTCTGTAAACCCTTAAGCACAACATACAATTCAGCTCAATGAGCTTTAGGAATACTGGCTTCAGAGGGCATAGCTCTATTTTTAAGGGCTACCTGGAGTATTTAATCATGTACGTTGTTGTACGTTATTGAAATAGTATTATTTAATGATTTTTGTGTTTGTCTTCTGTGAATTAGTAGACAGAAGTGCTACATCACTGGATAATATGATTGGAACCTCATTGTCTGACCTCTGTGCATCTACATCTGGAGATGTTCTGAGGCTGACAAGTCATTGCTTGTTGATAGGACATTGTTAACATGATTAATACCAAATAATGCATTTGACCAGATATTATCCTGCAGGGTAAAAAAAAAACAACAGGTTGTCACTATAGGCTTGTTTACAAAACAATTGTTCAAAGATCATTTTTACTAGCAAGAAATATTGACTACTTGACCATATTGACTAAATTCAGTCTAGTAGGATTCTAATTGAAACACACTGACCAGGCATAACATTATGACTTTATAACATTATGGCCAGTGAGTGATAACACTGATTATCTCTTCATCATGGCACCTGTTAGTGTTTTAGATATATTATATTAACAATTTTGGCGTCAATGTTGGCATGTTATAATCAGGAAACATGGGCAAGACTTGGACAAGGGCCAAATTGTGATGGCTAGATGAGTGGGACAGAACATCTCCAAAACTGCAGCTCTTGTTGGGTGTTCCTGGTTTTCAGTGCTCAGTATCTTTCAAAAATGGCCCAAGGAAGGAACAGGGGTGAACCAGCGACAGGGTCATGGATAGCCGAGGCTCACTGATGCACGTGGGGAGCGAAGGCCGGCCCGTGTGGGAAGTGAATGCTATTAATGCTCAATGGGCCAGTTCTGTTTTTGCAGCAAATGGGGACCAACACCATATTAGGCAGGTGGTCATAAAGTTATGCCTGTTTGAACAATCCATTTATTTATTTATTTTATATTAATAAATAACCCAATCATTAGTAAAACACGTCATGCCTGATAGAATGAACAAGAGATTATGATGCTGTTCTCGCACTGCATACGAATAACAAGCAACTTAAAAAAAGAAAGAAAGAAAAATGAAAGACTTTCATTTATATTGTTGCAACATCAGTCGTTTAAAAAGCAGTCTGATGACATACATTGCAACATGTGTGGAGATTCAGAGTGAAGCATGGCGATTAGTAGATTCTTCTGAGTTTCCAAGTGAGGTTCATCCTGCAGCAGATATAATGGTAATGATGATATGAAACACGATGGGGTGATATGATGCACTACAGTTATTGTCTAATAACATTGTGTTCTGAACAGACTTATTCCAAATTTGCCACAAATAGTTTTTTTCTGTTTTTATTACAATAAATACAAATAAAATGTTGTGTTTAAATTTGAATAAATATCAGAACAAATTGGACCTGAAATTGATCCTATTGTCATATAGCAGCTATATATAGCAGAGATTCCCTTACTAGCTTCTCTATTCTTAAAATTAGGGTATTAAAGTACAGCTTGGATGTTTCTGAGAAGCCAGAAAATACTCTGTACTTCTGTTCTGAAGATTCATAGAAGGCACAAAAACCTGGCTGTTAAAACACCTGACACTTAAGGTGTTTCATAAATATAAATATTATAATCATCTTACTCTCATCAGCTTCACTGCAGAGTCTCTGGTTTTCTTGGTTGATTCTTCTGCTTATTTTTAGAATTAGATTATCGTGGTGTGTGCCGTTCCTGGCGGGGGGGGTTGCCAAATGAAATGTATTGAACTAGCACATTAACATAATCCTATGATTTGACTTAAACACATTGCAGTCTGTGCCATGCTAAAATAGAGAATTAATCAATATTCTCTGTGTTCTCTCAGCTTCCTTCCCTGTGTTTTATGCCTAACCTTTGACCCCTCAAACAGGAAATGCCAGAAGTCAATGTGACCTGGTCAGAAGAGGGACCACAAGCGCTGGACTCCATTCATATTTCCATTGCTGTGGCGACCGAGCGTGGCCTCATCACCCCCATCATCAGAGATGTGGCAGACAAAGGCGTGCAGGAGATTGCCGCAAACGCCAAGGTAACGGTCACCATGGCAGCGGCACAGTTTCTAACGTTAATAAGAGACAGTAAAGGGCCGGGTCTGACTGCACACACTGGTGTTTAAAACACCTGAGAGACGATCGTCCGGCTGCTGGGGCAAACGACCTGCTGTGTTCCCGAAATAATGTGATTCATTTAGCTATGATAGTCTGAGGTTCCTTGTCTCTTGTTGTTTTATGTGATGGTACGGATGGTATGGATTGTTTGGATTGTTCATCTTAGGCCTTAGAGGTTTGTAGTGTTATAGTGGAAATCAGGTGCAATTTAGGATAACATTCACGTTATTTAGCTGACACCCGTATCTAGAGCGGCGTACAAAAGTGCTGTGTGTTAGTGGAGTTTAAATTAAAAAATAAGCCTTTCTGCTTTAAGACAATTTGCTCTTTTATATATTCACACAGAGGTCCCACAACAATAATATTTGACTCTGAAGTTTACATCTGGGTCCCACCATATCTCAGGGTACTCTATTCTGTTCCGGCACCTAGCTGGTTGGGCCTTTCACGTCTGAGTCATTAGCAGTTTTCAGAAGACTACTAAAAACCTCTTAAATCTCTTATAAAAGAACTTAAATTAGCACAAAAAAAACAAAGTTTAAAGACTGATAATATTCATAGTCTGTGTAATTGTGAACCAGTATCAGGATTAGCACTGCTGGTTAGGTGTGAATTCAACCAACTCTGGGAACTACACAAAGCATGTGCACACAGTGCTCATCTCTCCTCCTGAGAAAACAGGGCAGCAGTGACCACTAAGGACTGGCTATAACCTGATTATCCTCAACTTACCAGTCTTTCTCCAGCTTCAGATGGCACACAAAATTTGATATGCCTCTGCCTGCATCTGTAATTTGATCTACTTGTTCTGCATATTGCAGCTCTTTCTTTCTTTCTAGTTAATACGGATGAACAGTAATTTTTTTCCCCTGGGGGAATAAATAAATTTTGTTGCTGTGTTTATTATAAACATGTACATGTATACACGTATTTGTGTTTAAAAATAAATAAATAAATGTAAAAAAATATATATATATATACAGGGAGGGGGGGGGGTTGTTTGTTTTTATATATACCTTTCCCAGTGAAAAAGTTCTAATTGAAGCCATTAAAACCTTGAATCGAAGGCATGTGACTCAGTTTGTGGCCCCCACATGACCTTTTCAAATCTATACATCAGCAAACATTAAATGTTCTTGTATTTCCTTTGAGGAAATATAATGTTTTAGATGCATTTAGGTTTGTTTCTTTTCACTTCGTTGTGATGCCTCATAAGATAAGATAAGATAAACTTTTATTTGTCCCACAGTGGGGAAATTTCTATGTTACAGCAGCAAGACAAAGAAATCAAAAATATATGCAAATATATATAGAAAAAGAAGAATATACAAAAAAAAATAAAAACAGAAATAAAAACAAATAATAATAACAAAGAAATCAAAATAAATGCAAATATCTGAAAAAATAATATACATATACTACAATACCAGTGTATATATATAGTACAATGTAACAATACAAATAGGAAAAAAAATTAAAGCGCTGTGGCAGTGTAAAATTACAGGCAGGTTGATATTTGAATGTATTTAATTATATCTTTTACTTATTAACATGTCTGCCTCAGTTTTACAGGCGTTTGACAGCCCTAGCACACGCTCATGTAATCAGTGGAATCCAATTGATTTGCAAGTCACTTTTTTTTTCCAGGCTTGAATTTGCTGCCATGGTAACAAAAGGCCATGCGTTTGCTATGCTCCATACTGAGTGTACATCGGTTTGTTGGCTGACCTCTCGGACTTATTATTTCGAAGCTCTCCACTGTAGCACTGTGGTGTCTTCATGCTGATTATGAGTGATGCAGTTCTCTTAAATGCTAAACATTGCTCTATTTCTAAGTGACAACGGATTCAAATCCGTTCTTTTCCCCTTTGCCTAAGCTGTGCTCTGGCTAACAGACATGTCATTTTTTTTCTTATTTCAATGATGGAAAAACAACTTCAACTTGTGTGTGTGTTGAGAAATGAGAAGTCATAGCTATTGTGCAAGGGGAGACTGGGTTGAGAGTGAAGCACGTCTGAAGAAGCGGCAGGAGGTTGCGTTTAGCAGGTTATGATGTTAAAGCATATGTTTTATGTGTAATGTTGTTGGTAATGGACAATGTTTATCACACTTCCCTTCACCTATTCCTCTTTTTTATTTAATTTTTTTTTTTTTGCCGTTGCCAGGTACTGGCTCAGAAAGCGAGAGCAGGAAAACTTCTACCAGAAGAATATCAGGGAGGATCCTTCAGGTAAACAGCTTTTAATAAAAATAATAAAATTAAAATGGCATAAAGCTTTTATTTGAATGCTTTTCCTTGTGTTCTGGGGTTTAAGATCGATGACGAAGGCATTTATTCACCACAAATCATGAAAAGCATGTCATCCTTTCTCCTCTCTTTACTTCCCGTGTGAAACCTCCCTTATGAAAAGCCATTAAACACAACGTTAAGTTAATGAAGTCAGCACACTACCTTAGCTTAGAGGACCTCTAAAAAAAGCCTAACCCCTGCATATTTTATTCCTCCCCTCTTATGACTGTGGATACTGTGTGTAAAATCAACGAGGATAATAAATGATGGTCATCAATTTACTCATTTCCACCCAAAGCTCAGGCTTTTGAGACTTAATGGGGTCAATTAGAAATAAATGGTCTCTCTGTGGTAAGGATAGAACAGGAATCCCAGTAGTAAGACATCACTCATTGTCTTATTACTGTGCTGTTGCATTTTCAAGCTTTGTTCTTACTGTTCCACTGAGAAATGTTAACTGAAAAGTGGAGTTTTTTCTTTTCTTTCCTTTCTATCTCATTTTTGCCAGATCATTGACCCCAATGACTTAAATGAACTGTGTGTGCTCCTCTGATGGGAAGTATTGGCCTTTCATTAACACTTTAGTTGAGGCTCCCTCCACCCATCAGAGGTCGTAAAGGTTTTGCAGTTACTTCAAATTGTATATTTGCAGAAATACTGTCTTTGTGACAAATGTGTTGCTGGTAGGGGAAAAATAGATGCAGTTTGTGTTGGTGTGAAAGGTTTTCCCAGGCCACCACACAGTCTCTGCATGTATTTTAACCAGAAATATATAGCCCAATGGGAAAAATAGGAAAGAAACACAAAGATTTAATTCCAGCCTTAATATCAGAGCTAAAATATTCCAATATTACTATAAGTACTAAACAATTAGTGACTTCTTTTGTCCACTTTTTCCTATTCCCCCCATCATCGACACTGTTGTCTGCTGTACAGAGTGTGAAAGCGCTCTAATCTGCTCTGTGGATTCGACTGTTCGGGAGCAGACATTTTGACAGTTGGTGTCTGTTTATATACTGAATTGATTAGGCGTGTGTCCATTGGAACAACCGTAGGGAAAAAAAAAGTTTCATCTTAAGGAATGCTGAGTGCTTTTACTGTTGACTCCTAAACATAAATATTTATACTTTCTACATTCTGGTCAAAACCAGATTATCCAGATTTGTTTGGATTCACCTATTGTAATACCTACGTGCTTCATATTGCTTCTTCTCTTCCCCTCTAGTATCTCTAACCTGGGAATGTTTGGCATCAGCTGGTTCAGCGCAGTGATTAACCCTCCTCAGGCATGCATCCTGGCAGTGGGGGGCTCCAGGGCTGAGCTTAAACCAGCAGCAGACGGTCTCTGCACACAACACCTAATGACCGTCACTCTGTCCAGCGATGGGCGTCTAGTCGACGATGAGCTTGCCTTTCGCTTCCTTGAAAAATTTCGCAACAATTTGGAGAAGCCTCAGCGTATGGCTCTTGCTTAGACAAGCAGGCAGAAGAGCAAAGAGCAGAGAGGTAGAGGAAGGACTGAAACCATGCGATTTGAATCCTTTGTCACTTAGTATATATATATATATATATATATATATATATAAAATTACAATTCTGCAGGTAAAGTGAACCATGTTACCCAAGTCCTGTCTTTTCATTATATTTGTTATTAATGGCAAAACAAGATGTTTTGGTACATTTGAACTTATTCTTGTATTTAAAGATTTCACTAATGGGTCAATGTAAAAATGATGGCACTTTAATTTATTATTCTCATAAATTGGCTCTTCATTTTCTTTCAAGCAAGCATACTTTTTTACATTTCCTCTGAAACCTTAGCGGCAGTACGGTAAAATCTCGAATCCCCAAGTTGCACATTTTTAAGCTCAGCTCTTTCCATATTCCTTCAGCCGCCCTTCTATAATACATGCAGTTTAGAAAGGCATGGTTGCTGACTCTACATATCTTGTTAGGGGAACCTGCTTACCACATATTTCATGGTGCTGTATGACTGAGAGGAAAGGGATTTAGACATCCGCTGAGAATTAGCAACAACTAACACTTTAAATGGGAAAGAAAATAAATGGGAGCTTTGTGGTGTCATACCCCAAACAGTAACACAAAATAAAATCTACTGAAGCAAGATTGTTTTGTGTAATATTTTTGTTTGTAATGGAAACTATGGATACAGAAGTAGTAGATAATTGCTGTAAATATGGTGGCCATTAACATTGCGTTAATCAACAGTGTGCACAGAACATTTTGTTCTACTTTTCAATGCTGTATCATTGCATCACTTTTAAAGAGAGGTGTGTGTGTCTGTGTGTGTGTGTGTGTGTGTGTTTTCTGAGCTGAGGGGTGCACAGAATATGCATAGGGGTGTGAGGGGAAAGCTGAGGCAAAGGGGTGTGTGTTTGTGCATGCGAGTGTGTGTGCTACTCACTGCTGCCTGCTTCGTTGTACCAGTGTACCCACTGTTCCCCATGCACCCCTTCACTGTCTCCTAGTAACCACAGAGATGGAAGGTAAGCAAAGCACAAATCCCAGTCTTGACAAAAGGACTGGTTTTATAACCACAGATTGACAATAGACAGCATTGATGGTGGTGTTATTGTTGGCATTCACCTTCTCATGCACAACATTCACCCATTTTCCCTTTAGAAAACAGACAAACCATTAAAGGAAACACACACACACGTGCATGCATGCAATGGAGAACATTTGTGACTACACTATTATTTATTATAATGAATTTTAAGTTTGTAATTATGGTGTATCTTTTAAAAGATAGCATGCCTGGTAAAAAGAAAATCTTTCTGCTAACCAGCTCTGTTTCCAAATTATTTTTTTTTTAATCAGTAATTGAGAAAGGAGCCCATTTATTTATTTATTTCACACACAATTATAGCTAGATCAAAAGTGATTTTTAAATCCCTGCTCAAATTGTGTTGCTGGATATGTATTAGCGAAGCAGGGTTAAATATATCAACCAAATGCTCACTTTATTTTAGGTGGAATCACGATTGTTAACATAGCTTTATTCGGCACTTCTCTGTAAGTTGAAATATGCAGGAGAGAGTGATTTTTTCACGGAATATTGAACTGCCCAGCCCATTGGATGGCCTAATGTGTCGAGTGGGTAGAAATTTGCTTGTGACTAAATTGGGTGGAATTAATAAAAAAAACTAGAGTCCTAGAAAAAGGCCTTGACTTTTTACTGTTCTGGCAGTTTGTACCATAATTGGCTGTGCTGTCATTATTTGATCTACAGAACGGAATCCACTGGGTTCCACTTCAAGCAGTTTGTTTATTTTTTGCCTCAAAGAGAGGGGAGGCTCTGCAATCTGATTATTACCTGCCTGTAGTCATGCTCAGCTTAGAGGTGTGTTTATGAACTATGTTCTTTGTTTCTGTTTCAAGACTAATTGGCATGTAGATGATGTAGCAGCATTGTAGTGGATGATGAGCTCTGAGTGTGACACTCAAATAGATTCAGATTTACAACAAGCAACTGTCAGCTCAGCAGATATTGCAGGATCCTCTATGGCAGCTGTGGTGAAAGTGTGTATATGTGAATGTGCCCTGATGTCAGATATACAACAGCAGTGTTAGACAATGGAAATCTTGTTTGTGATTTTTGTTGGTTTTTTTGGTTGAAGTTGCTTATAATTGTAATTACATTTAGTAATAAAGGAGTGGTAGTGGAATTAGAGAGTAATGTTAAAGCGCTTGGTCAAGTCAGAGAGGGCGGAGTCTTAATAAAGACCTTGCTGGCCTTCCTGTGGCGAACTCCCTAATATGAGGCCAGCTTGTCTTTTTACAAGCACCTTCAAGGCAGCGCTAATTCCGTTCCAATGAAAATAAAGTCTTGTGGAAAGCTTCCAGAAATAAAAGCCACATTAGCACAGCGAAGCAAAATTTGACATTTTACCTGCCCCTAGCTAGTTTGACATCCTTTGCCTTTGGTAGAAAAGCATAGTGGGATATGGATATCTCATTAAATAAAACAGTTGGAGGTAAGGCTAGTGGAAAATCTAATTCGCCACCGAGTCTCTGTTATTCTCTTGTTTTAGTTTTTAGGATAAAAATCCCTCATGCGTTTGTTGTGTGGACTTTAAACATTGCCTTGCCAGAACTTTCACTCTCATTGTGATATATAGTTACAAAATAGTGTGACTTTCTAATCTTTTCCCATACTTCCAGGAAGCAGACTGTGATTGAAATATCTTTTTTGCATTTGTTATTTAAGATTCAAGCAGAGTAACGTTAAAATGGTTCACTGTTTCCAGCTTGGATCTGCACCAGTATCACGTGAGGAAAGCTAACAGATCGTGCTGAGAATAAAAAGAAAATAAACTTCCCCTGTCTGTGCAGGACCAGAGTCTCCTGTCTCGATGAGCTCACTTCCAGAAGGTTAGAAAAAGGAACTGAGTCTCAGGTTTCTTCAGAATGAGGCTCTGGAGAGATGTTCCAGCTTGTCCGCCACTTCAAAGAACATTTGCGCTAGGCCTTGCTAAAAGAAATTCCCAGTGTTTAAAGCCTTTTCAGTCGATTCAAATGTGAGTCATTTATAATCAATCAGGAGTAAAAGTTAGTGATGTAGCTTAAAAAAAAAAATAAAATCTGTTGGGTTCCTTATGATATGCATATTGGGCATATTGGAAGACCTTTTTCTGGGATGTGAAACAGGATTACAGGTACTGGGATATATTCATTTGACCAAATATGCTTTTCTTTTTAACTTACTACAACTTGCCCAAAGTAACCTGTTTAAATTAGAACTGAAATGCATTATTTATCATTTAGTGTTAGAAAACAAGGACATCATTAAGTTACGGCAAGGTGTGGCACCTTCCACATCTTGGAACCTGGATGAAGGGGGGTAATAAATTATAAGTCTAAGGGTTTCATAGTATCAGAGCAGTATCACTGTTTGACATCCTGATGGGATTAAAAATGCAATTTAGAAAGCAAATGTAATAAGCACTCATACTGTATGACGTGTTCATTGTAATAGTTCAAGTTTATTTCTATAGCACTTTTCACAATGGACATTGTCTCAAAGCAGCTTTACAGAACTTAAGAATTGAAGTAAATGATGTGTAATATATTTCTGATGAGCAGCCCAGGGTGACTGGAAAGGAAAAACTTCCCTAGATGTTATGAGTAAGAAACCTCGAGAGGAACCAGACTTAAAAGGGGAACCCATCCTCATTTGGGTGATATCAAGAGTGTGATTATAAGGTTATGAGTAATGTCCTTTCCTACAGTCTTATACAGTCATTTAAGGTTGTGGAACCAGGAGCTACTAAGCAACTCTTAAAAAAGCTCAACATTTGCGATCATCACAGATCCAACACCAGCTTCTCCATGCCAAAGTCTTTAAACACTCAAAGAGTTCTAATGTCCAAACTCCACGAGGTGGAACCCAATTGGCACTGGTACGTCTCTAGACGGTTCGGGATGTTTGTCGGTCGGCATTTACTTCTTTAAAGGTCCACAATCTTCATGAGGTGGGACGTGCCTGGAACTGGCGCAACCTCAGGAAGCCTCGGGATGGGTAGAGAGAGAGAGAAGCAGTGGAGAGGAATTAGCGTAGCTGCTGTTCATAATATTAACAAGCACAAGTTTATAATGTGCATGTGATCAGATGTACTGGAGCACAAGGTTGTGAGATATGTGTTGTGCGTAGGCCTTGCTAAAAAGATACGGTTTTAATCTGCATGTAAACTGGGAGAGTGTGTCTGAGCCACGAACACTGTCAGGAAGACTATTCCAAAGTTTTTTAGAGAATGCTCTTCCACTAAAGGTGGATATACAAGTTTATACTTGTTATCTTTAGAAGGAAGATAAAACACTTAGAGACTTAAGCTACACTTAGCACTGTTTTGCATTTTGCTCCTGAAATTATTTATAATCCTACTATTAACTTTGAAAAGCACAGGCTCCCTTTCGAATCTTTGAATTTTTCTTTCTCATGTCATCTCAGGGAGTTTTTCATTGCCTTGGATTCATCATCATGGATCTAGATTCGAATCTAGATTTCTCTAAAGAAACCTGTACACCGTTAAAAGCGCTGTATAAATAAAACTCTTTTTAAAGCTGCATGTATGCTCACTGAACATGTGATGTTAAATTAAATCGATTGCATACGTAGTTTTGTAATTGCCAGAGGATGTGACCTTCTCCTGACTTCAAAATGCCACGCCTAAGCTTGTACACAAACTGCTTGACAGGATTTCCTCTGAACTGCGGTCTGAATTTTTTTCTACATATAGGCAACCTACTTGTGACATTGTAGTCTTTCTCATGAAGCTGAAGCTTTGTGGCGTTGCCCTTTGTTCGACTGCATATTCACTTGTGCATTTCCCCAGTTCCCTAATTCTGTATAGGAGTGTCCATTAGTGAATGTGTTGCGATTTTCCTATTAGTCAGGCATATGACATGCAGGAATCCAGCTGACTGTACAGACAGTGATGCCTGGGATTTTAATCCCAATTGGTCTTGTCTTCCTTTCCAGTGACTCCATACACAAGCTGGGCTCTCTTTGTGTTTATACAGCACAAAGCCCTGGTCTTTTAACCAGGAGCACTCATGGCTCTGTGATCCCAGATGTCCATCAGGCCACTCAGCTTTGTTAATCAGTCATGGAGTGCATAGGCGAGAGCCCTTGTGTGTGTTCTATGACTGGGTCTCAGTGGACAATACTGAATGACTATTTCTTAATTTTACACGCCTCCACTTGACTTTGGCACGAGGTACCTGTGAGTCAAATATTACCAGAAACAGTACATGGGCATGATTTAAAATCAGAGTGATATATTTTGTGTTCTATGGCAAAAATGGAAATCTCCCTTAGTTATCGATTTAATGATTCTGTATCTTGAACTGTAAACAGCACATCCTGTTTCAAGTTCTCTATTTACTCCTGAATTATAATATTGGCCACAATGGTATTTCTGGTTTTCAGTAGATATTTTACAGAACAAGGGCTCTTTGAATCTTACGCATGTTTTCGAGGTGATGTTTCATACCACAGGAAACCCTCTAGTTTCTGCCACCAGTCAAGTCACATCACCGCTCAACCACACAAAAAGGTCTCGTTATACTTACATTTACTAGCGTTTTTTTTTAACTCCTTTCTCACACTTCACATTTTTCTCATCTTATGTTTCCTTCAAAAAATTTCGATTTTAGTTTCCAGCCTCTTGGGTGTCGCTTAGAGTTAAACATCTATCAGAAGGTGCAGTGAGTAGGAGGATCTGATTTTCACATGGCCTCACCAGGGAGCTGCGCTCGCCGGTTTGAGCTTAAAAGGAAAAAGCACGTTGCTTTTCAGGAATGCAGAGGAAGTTCCTTTAGTCTGCGAGAACGTTACCACAGAACGAGCCAACCACCAGATGATATTAAGAACTTGGTTGGCCTGAATCATGCCAAAGACCGCACTGATGGAAAGTCCTACTGGATGACTTACCGATGAGTGAACAGTCTGAAGATGTCATTTTTGGATAAAACTGTTGGCAACATTGATCAAACTCCTGTGTACTATTATAACTCATTCAGAATTGTCTGTGTTTTATTTTTCCATTATGTAACAGCTAGTTCTGACGCTACCGAGCAGCGTTATTACATCCTTGTTAGTCTTTTAATAAATTGACCACTCCTGTTGCTCTGTATCTGACGGTTCATCAGAGATGTGCATGATCTCTGCTTTTAGAATTGGAGCTTGGAAATTCAATCAAAATACCATAGTCTTTATTAAAAAAGGTTCCCAGAACTGTTAAACGTTTCCCAAATTTATTGTGTTGTTAAACTCTATGCTAATAATTCAAGGTTCTCTTTAGACAAAAAAGAATGAAAGAAAAAGATTGTGTGTCTCCTCAGTGCTAATGATTAAAATGGCTTTTCAACCTTGACTCTTTTTGACCTAGGTGGCAATGACCTTATTGCTTAAGACTCTCCTGAACACCCATAAATGTTAAACATCAATCCACATGTGCATTTTTCTCTTGAGATTCTTTACGTTTACATGGCTTCAGCACTGAGCCATACACTAAGTCAGTGTGATTCTGTGTGACTTGTAAATTGTTACATCTGTGTTATGTGTTAGTAAATCTGTATAATAAAATATTCAGTGTGCTTTTCAGAGAGCCACATTGCCCATTTCTTCCAAGATCTATTCCAACCCATATAAACCATATCTTAAACAATACCATAGCTTACTTTTTGCACAGGAAATTGTCATGCTAGAGCAGCTTTGGGTTTCCTAATGCAAGTGAAAGGAAAATTGAATTGTATTGTATCCAAATACATCATATACATTTGTGTGCTTTTGTGTCAACTTTGGGGCAACAATTCAAAGCAGAATCACATGTCAGGTGTCCTAATACTTTTGTCCACATAGTGTACCAAGGAAAAGTGACTGTTGTTTTAAGCCTAATTAAGTTTAATTTTAAAACTTGACACATCATCTGTGACGTTACTCTAAAAGTAAACTGAATGCTGAACATCCTGTTTTTACATTTCTCCCGATTTAAAAGCATGTGAAAAAAAAGTTTTAGTTTCAATTATATTAAATATGACCAGTGCTTCAAATACTGTTTTCAGATTTTTTTTTAATATATATATATAATTATATATATATATATATATTGTTCAGACCTAATTTGTTGACTACACCTGTACAGGAAGATACAGTTTGCTTATCTAACTCAGGTAAGTAACTTAAAATAAAGTCCAGGTAAATGAAGTATTGTGAGTATACTGCAATATTCTGTATACTGCATCAATGCAGAAAAGTTTTTCCATCTTTATTATGTATTCTTGTGCAAACAAAACCCTTCATACATTACATCAACAAACATTAACATTGACACAGAAAACATTTATAATTCCTGTAAACCCATAGAACAATTTGGCAGTGTTGTTTGTGGTCCTATTTTTTTTAAAAGAGAGAATATTTCATTGAAATGTAAATGTTCATGGTGAATGTTAGAACTGCTGCTGTTAGAACCATGTGTCAACAAAGCAATTGGGTATGAAAACAAATAGCCGTTGCTAAGGTGAAAAAACAGGAAGTGAGCAGAGGAGGTGTTAGAATCAGTTAAGGCAAGCAGTAGAGCTGTTTGCCACCCCATGATCAACTTTCACCCCACATCATTCATGTTACTTTGACTCGACTCTGGTCACATCCAAAAGGGCTTCCATGCCTGTGAATTTCCAGCATACTTCTTTTTTTTTTTTTGGTTCTTTAGTGCCATGTGCTGCTGTGTCATCACTAAACTAATTGGGTTACCTGAAACCCTGAATAAACCCTTCAAGACAACTCACATAAACATACAAGGACATATATGAACGCTTATATTAATAAGCTTAGGATTGTAATTGATGTCATTTATGAGTCAACTGATAGAATGATGTATTCATAATGTTTTGTTATAATTATTTTCCAGGCAGAATTCATTTATTATTATAGTAGGATGTATGTCACAGTCACAACATGTTCAATAGAAGCAGGTTAAATTGGTAAAAATGAACGGCACTTCCAAGAAGATTCTTCTATCTCATGTACTTTGATAACCTTTTAAATAGGACTTTACAAAAAATAAGGATGTGACCATGACAAGATTATTAATAACTCAGATTATTAGGTATAAATCTCAGAACCCTTGGGCTTGTATGGCTTATTTCCTCCTAGATGTCAGCCCTATTGATTTCTCATTCCTAAATGGTCAGAAAGTTTTTATGAATGTTTTATAACAGTTAATAATTAATGCAATCATTCCAATACATTGCTTGTTCCCTGGTGGTCTCGTGGTTAGGATGCGGCGCTCTCACCGCTGCGACCCGGGTTGGATTCCCAGGCAGGGCACCATCCCCAGCCACTCTCAGTGGCGGTCCCAAGCCCGGATCAATTGGGGAGGGTTGCGTTAGGAAGGGCATCCAGCGTAAAAACATGTGCCAAATCAAACATGCAGAGGATCCGCTGTGGCGACCCCTAACGGGAGAAGCCGAAAGATGTAAGATTCTAATACATTGTTATTTTTACAGTTACATCTTATTTGTCCAGTAGATGACAATCCATAATATGCACAAAATGTTTTATAATATAGTTTTTATAATGAGCAGATTGGAGTGTCGAGTGTTAGTACTTTGTCAAATAAACGCAAAGTCAACGGAAATTTGCGTCAAACTGATGTAACAGTTTGTGATATGCAGTCACTGGAAAATAATCTTTATCTTTAGGGTGGTGTGGTGTAGTTTGATGATTCAACAAGATGAGGATTGTGTTCCCTTTTGACTCTGGTTCCGCTCAAGGTTTCTTCCTCTTACTATCTCTGGTAGTTTTTCCTTGCCACTGTCATCACTCACTTGCTCATTAGGGTTAAACATAAAAGGGATCAAATTATAGGCACTAACATAAATTCATATTTTATAGGCTATTTATCTCTGTTTATATCATTGTTTGGGACAATGTCCATTGTTTACAGTGCAATACAATTGAAACTGAATTGAATTAAACATAACTGATGTAAAGTTACATTTTATTTTTCAATATTTATTAAATATTGATTTCACAATCTCATTATAATGACATAATATAGCCATATGCGTGGTTTTCACCAAAATGTTAACCATAAATTTGGAAGCACACATGATGATTTTGTACGTAGCAGCAATTAAGTTTTCTTTCCTTTGCACCATACCTGTTTCAGCATGTCATTGGCTTGTACACAAAGTGAGCCAAGATTTCGTAAATGGTTTACAAGAATTTAAGTGGTCTCGACTGGAACACCATCTTTGTGCCATGCCTTTTTGCTGGAGTTCCTATCAGGTTATTATTCGTATTCATCAATATAACTGGAACGAAATTGAATTGTACTTTGATGCAATATATAAAAGTATAACCCAGTGCACAAGATGACATCAAATGCAAATGTGTCCCTTATGGCTGAATGAGCACAAATCCTCACAGTCTTCTCAAAAAAAGTGGTTGTTATAAAAGAAAGGGGGAAGCATACTCCATACTAACGCCAATGGGTTTAGAATGAGATGTTATATACTCAGACGTCCAAGTATTTGTTCAAATACCATATAATTTATAATTTGTAGTGCTTTGTAGTGCAAGTAAGTTTGATTTTAACATATTGTATACCAAAACACACCTAAAAACTGAATGGGGTGTAATTTAGTGCCAGTTTGGCTGCAGGTTTTTTTATTTCATGCCAAGGAGAAGCCACACCTGGGACTCATGATTCATTTTAAGACTAAGACATATCGATTGAACAAGTGGAATTAGGCGTGGCTCCCTCTTAGCTAGAATGGAAACTTACAGCCATGTGGGAACTTGGCTGATAAAATCAGACACGATGATGTCTAAGCCATTATAGGAAAAGTGATAGTAAATCCTCATATCAGCAAAGATCTGGCATAACATCGGTATGACACCAGAACTGACAGCTGAGGCATACTCAAATGTCTTTGTACATGTTTATGTCTGTTGTCATGCAGCTGTGTATCATTACTCTCACACTCCTTTTGCACATGGACTGACATTGCTGTGGAGACCATTGGTCAATAGAAAATCTCCAGCATTTCACAAGCTGGGAAGTTCTCAAATTTAATTAATCCTTGAATATGTTTGCGGTCTTCTGTGCTTGAGCTGTTTAGATTCACACCAGCTTTGTCAAAACAAATGCAGTCCAAGAGTCAGTAGAAATGCTTCGTAAGTGAACACAGGAAGTGAAGCGACCAGTCAGTAATATTCTTTTTGAGATGTCTCTTCTGTTGGTGTTAACAAGCATCACAATACATCAAGTGGATCTGTTGCAAGCTTAGAAACACAACTTTCCTCGCAACATCTTCTGAGCAGATTAATACTCGGTTTTAAAATAGGTGCAATGTAAAGAGATGTTCATTTTATTGGTGTAATTTGTCTTTAGTGCACAGATTGTACTCACAGAGTCGGCAACGTTCAAAATTACACCACGTCTGTCACCTGTTCATGAAATGTCAGATAGGACGCTGGAGTTCAAAACATTTACAGTGTGTAAACATTACTCATACACAGGCATAGTTTATCAGGCACTGTCATGGATGTTGGCATTATATTTTCTAAATGCATTACAAAGATTTTGTTCAGAAGTTGAGTAATATCACTTGGAATAATTAGGGTTTCTGAATCACTATGTTTCTGCCCATCTTGTGGGTTTAACTGTTTTGATTTCTCTGTTTTGTTATTTTTTTGATGGGTTTTGACTGTTGGAAACCTTAAAGCTTAAAAAAATTGATTGATTCGTCATAGAGTCAATGAGTCAACTTTATTTCCTAGGTATCTTGAATTTGTTGACCTGGGGAATCAATTACAGCAGTGATTGCAATCTGTGATTAAGTAACACATATGGGGTTGATTGATTTACAAAAACCCAGTCTCCTTTTTTCTTCTTTTCATTCATTTGACAGATACTGTTAGAATTTCCCAACAGGTCTGTTTTCCTCACTCATCACTTGAATACTTTTAAATCGAATTTTCAATTGAGACATCACTCATTGCAACTGTCACAACAATGGCGAAAAGTTTCCAAGAAAGACTGAGTTTGTCGTTCTGTGCAACATTGTTGTGCCTTCAAAATGTAAAAAAAAAAGGAAAGTACGCAAGAGAGTAATGCTGCTTATGCTCAAGTTTTACAACAATCCATTTTCTTAATGGATTTCCTTGAAGTTTTTAATGAATCCTTACAGAATTGTAAAAAATTTACTTGCATTACTTATTTAAATTCTTATGTCTGTTGCATTTTATATATATATATATATATATATAGAGAGAGAGAGAGAGAGAGGGAGAGAGAGGAGGAGTGAGGGGGAGAGATGTCTGGCTGAAAGAAAAGGTAGTGAATTGAGCGCCAGTTCAGAAGGAGGCAATTACAAAGGAGCAGATGTGTGCTGTGTGGATGTTGAGGACCTCGGCACACCGATGAGAGAAAGAGAGGCGGCAGTGAGAGAGGCTTTGACATGGAGCAACAGGAGACCATAACTGAAGCAATAAAAACCACACAAGCCAAAGCTGAGGGTAGGAGAGGAAAGGAGGCAGGGAGGGAGCAGTAGAGGGAGGAACAGAAGGGTGTGTTCATGTATGCACCACCCTCTTCCATCACAGGAGTGATAGTGAGACCTTCTCCCTCTCCCTCGCTCTCTCTCTCTCTCTCTTACTTGTGCACACACACGCGCACTATTGAAAAGTTAGAGCAAAGTCTCTCATCTCTGACAGGCTAGCAGCCACCCACTGCACGCTCCCCTGAGGGCACTGGACCCCCTACTCCCTCCCTCTCTCTCTCAGTCACTCGCTCACACTTTCACTCACTCCCTCACTCATACTCTTATTCATTCAATCAGTCCAAATCCTCAGCAGCTTCACTTGTCAGATAGAAGGTACAGGAATACAGGAATCAGTTACAGTCTCACCTCAGCCAGCATGTGGATTCTACTGTTTGGACTCACCTCTGGATTGGTAGCCTCATCTTGGGCAAACTCTGTTCAAGGTGAGAGAAATGCACTTTTTTTTTTTTTTTACATTATTTGTATTTTGTCTTAAATATTTTTAATTAATTTTTTTTATTAAACAGATGTATTTTTTGTATTTTTGTTTTATTTTTGGTAAAAGTGAATATTACTGCAATGTGCTTTTTTCTGTTATGAAGTGATTTCATTTAATGTGCCTGCAAATGTGCGCGGTTGTAAGTACTGATGCGCGGATGCCTGCGAAGCAGCATGCGTTTCGTGTGGCAGACAGAGCAGACAAAGGAGACGGCTGCCGGCTCTCCAGACAGACAGAAAGAGAGAGATAGGGAGAGACATAGACAGATGGAGAGAGAGAGAAAATGTGAGCTCGATATAGTAAACTAGGCAGAGGCTTATACAGACTTGGTAAAAAGGTGTCTGTGATTTAAATACAAAGATACAAATAATTTCAATCTATATCCATTTTTTTTTTTATTTTAATGTAGTACATTAAAAATAATGCCTGGATCAGTGCTATTTAGTTTTTATTAACATTTTTATAGCTTATTATCAGAACTGAGCCACACAAAGGAAAATGATGAAGTGTGCTGCTATTCTTCTGCTATTCTTTAACTCATTGTTTCTAGATCTAGTCTCTTCTTAGCATGAAGGTGGGTTTAAGCATGTCTGAACATCACAGCTTAGAAAGCTGGTAGTGAAGCTGTATATATGTCTTTGAATTGGGAAGTGGCTTTTGTATCTAGTCTACCTCTGTAGGTGTGTTTATGGTGAGAGAGAAATGGGGAGACTCTTTGGATGACTGCCATTGAGCCACCACTGTGGTGCTGTAAATTTCTGGCACTGCCTAGCAAGAGAAACAGGAGGTGGTTTAGATTGGTGTTTGTAGGTTTTCTGGCTTTGTACTGTGTAAAAGTGAAAATGGAAAAGAGTGAGTGCAAAAGAGATGTAGCTGGAAAGTAACAAGCCAGCAGACAGATCACAACCTCCATGGTGAGCTGAGAAAATGAGATTTGCTGTGAGATTCCCCAAGGGTAAAGCACCCCACTGCTGACTATTCATCACACCCAGAGGCAGCCAGGGTGGCATGAAGCTAATATGACATTAACAGAGCCAACAGAGCCCAATACGGTCTTACAAATTTGTAACAGTTTATTGTCATAAGTCTAAAGAATATGGTTAGTACATTTATCTTTTCACATGACTTTATCCATATGAAATGCACATTCATTAAACATACACACTTCCTAGATACGTGTGTGTTATTAGACACCATGATGTGGTTGATGTTATCTGTTTAGTTTTTTATATGTAAAGGCCTAGTGGACAGCTTACAAAACTCAAGAGCCAAGCCAAATGAAGATAGGCTTTCCCTGGTGCTCTTGGGAACATGCCTGGTTTTGTCTGGCTTAAGAGTTGTACTTGACCTTGACTTGTATCTTTGGGAATATTTTTGTGTTTAGCTTAGGCATTTCATTTAAACAAGCATTTTGATAGCTTGGAAATGGTTTTCTTTCTCTTTTTTTTTTCCTTTTTTTTTTTTTATTAATTTAGATTCTTTCCAGTTCTGTGACTTGAACTAACGATGATCTGGTTGCAAACATCAAAGAAAGTAAATCATTTGACCCATTTCTTTTTTTTTTAGCTTTCTGATTGCATTTATTGATTGTCATTGTCTGTTAAAGTCAGAAACTTGGGCTTAAACTTGGGGTTATTTGACGTTTGCTGTTTTGAAAGTCAAAATCCAACCAAATGCAGCCCCTCCCTTTGGCGTGGCCTCCAAAGTTACACTCAGGCACAAACTTTCTTACATTGCATTGAACGTCCATAAATTACAAATATTACATTCATTGTCATATATTGTATGATATATGGAAAATATGACATATAAAATATTTCAAAGCATGTCAGACTCAAAAATCATTTACCCCACCTCTTCAAATAGTATCATTCAACATACATAAATGTCATTTGCTCTGTTTCCTTTGTTTTTGTTTTTTTCAAATCTATAACATTAAAGAAGATTTCTTTAGTTTTGTTATCTTTCCATCTTCCTCCCACATATGATGCAACATGTCAGCATTGTCATTTTGGGGTTTGCAACAAAAAAAAAAAGATATTTTTCCACTTCATATACACAAATGTAATACCTGTGCAGAGTATGTGTGCGTGTGCATGTGTGTGTTTACCTAAGATGAATGTTCAGCTTTACTGAACTTCAGCAAGCACCATTGCAGTTACACCAGACAAGGTGCATTTGAGTTCTAGTCACAGGAATGTTTGGCTCATTGAACACCCCCTTTTGACAGTCACATTAAAACACACACACACACACACACACACACACAGTGACACATTTAAAGACCCTCGTGCTACCTGGAGTGTCCTGTTTCAAGGTGAAGAAGGCCATTTGGTGTCGACTGCAGCCTCACAAAGAGGACTTGTACTTGGCCAAGCGTCACCTGCTGCTTCCCAGCTTTTCCACGTGCTACTGATTTGGCTTCAAATCTTCTTTTAACTTTGATCAGGGACCAGCTGGCATTATTACAAGCATCATTACTAGCTTGTCTAGAAGTAGAAAATCAATTATACTGAATGTGTGACAGTAAACTTGAAAACATTTCTATACCGTTCTAGTTAAATTAGTGAACAATGAGACCTCTTGAAATTAAATTGAAATCATATTTTAAATGATCCAGATAGCGGATGCTTCGCTAAGAGAGTAGAGAAAAAGCTAAATTGTTTTTAGATTTTTGTCCTATTCAACATCCCCCAAGCACCCTCCTCCCCAACCTCCACCCCTGTATCTCATAATGACTAAATTCTGTAAGGGTAAAGATGCTGAAAGTTTAACCCCTGACCTATTCACATTGCTTTATAACTCTTTTTTAAACTACCCTTTTCTCTTTTCCTCACTCATTCTCTCTCCCTCTTCCAGACACTAATCTTTAAACTGATCTTAAACACATGAAAAGACTCTCACATTTCAGCTGAACTGTATCTCCTGGACTGCTGTTAAACCTATTAATTACATTTTAAAGCCTTTCTGTGGGGTTCTTGCATCCTGCTCTCTTCTCCTCCTCTTACTTATTTTAACATACACTCAGCCCTTTGTGGGCTGAAGAAGCTGTGCTCTAAACCAAGCTCAACGCCGATCTCGAATGCGCTTCACATACCACAGTATTAGAATACTTATTATTATTACTAAAATTCTTATTTAGAATTCTGTTTGTTTTTTGTTTTTGTTTTTTTGGTTCAAAAAAAGAGGTACTTTCCCAAAGCCAGTTTCCTTTAACAACAATAGAGGTGTAGAGAATGACAGGTGGGGTGTTGAGGGGTGTCCTTCAGTTGACTTTGACATGGCTGCAATTGATCTCTGATTTCACTGACTGACACACTCAGGATTGTGGATGAATCAGTGTTAAAAGTAACTGTGACTGAACACAATGCAATGGGAAACTAACAGTATTTAAAGCATTGTGTTGGATTGATGTGAAGCTTGCTCGGTATTCATCATTTTTGAGAAATTCATATTTTTAAAAAGGCTACTGGTTGCTTTCACTTTAACAGCTCTCATTAAATGTGTGTCATACTTTCGGCAATAATTTCCAATTTATTTGACATTAACTAAAAACAAATTTTCAAGTTCAATTCCCTCAAATAAAGTACCCCTAGTTTGGAAGGCACTCTTTCCAATGTGTAGAGTCAAGCAAAAATCATAAGATGATAAGGCAGCATTTCATATCTGATATTTGCTTATAATTTTCTATGTTGTTGCTGCTGCTGCTGCTGCTGCTGCTATTGCTGTTGCTTCGTGTGGTTTAATCGAAAACCCACAAGCCAAGCCAAAAATACAAACCCCACCTAGAGCAGCTGGAGGTTCTGGCAACCTTTCTATAGACAACATCACTCACGCTTTCTTTCTTTTCACATCATTTGTTTACTACCCAAATCCCTTAACTCCATTAAGAGACAATGGCTGCTTTTAAAATCAGCGCTTTTGAACTAGCAGGACTCAACATGCTAGTTGAGCTACAGTTTGACTACTAATTCTGCATGTAAATGAAGACACCTTGGCTATTATTTTTTTTGTATCTCATGATACTCTATTAAATCTGTAAAGTGACTCTGTGGGCCCTGTAGCTGTGCGTTTTTTCCCGCAGGACAGTGTATTCAGTAGATGTGTGTGTGTGTGCCACTGCTGAAAACATGCCAGAGTAACCCAACCGTCATAACAGCCACACTCACTTCTCTTCCTCTTTGAGTTGCTGTTGTGTGTTCAAGCTATATTCTAAGCAATGAAAGTAAACTGTGTGGCCGTTGCAGTATTTTCATCTCTGACCACAAATGTAAACGAGATAGTTCATGCACATGCCAACTAAACGATAAGCTGTGATATTTCAAATGCTGACACAAGTTTGGAAAACAGAATCCCTAATGTAATGCATTTCAAATAAACCGAACCACAGAGTTCCCAGGTTGCCATCCAACTTTTTGCACTGAAAGAGTGTGCTGCTTTAGATCCATAAACATATGCATAGGCAACATGTTGTACAAGGTTTCATATGCAAAAAAAGGTGATATATTACATATATTAAACATGTAAATAAGTTTACTGGCAACATGTTCAATATATAATGTATACGTTTTTAATGCTGTCTGTTTCACCCAAAATGTCTTCTTATATCTGTGAATAATTTATAAGAATAAATATATTTGTGCCTGTCCAGACTCCTAGCAACATTAACAGCTCCATGATAATGAGAAGCTGAGAATGAAAGCATTATTGTTCAATTAAGAACATTTGCGGTGATTTCTGTAATAGTTATAATTCACTGAGCAATATAATGTTAACATGTTTTTTTTATTATTATTATTTATTTATTTTTTAAAAAATTCAGTTTATTTGTTGCATGGGTGTTACATGGGATTCTGGTTGATGCAAAGAATAAATGTATAAAAATCTGCTTCTTAAGTGAGCATACTCTGTCCCCATCATTGGTTGCTATAGATGAGGTTAATATTACATGTGACCAGTGTTTCTACTCATATAGGCTATGCAGTAATGAATCACCTACACAAATAATTCCTAAATATGGAGTAAATATTAATGTATGTTTTGAATTCACTGAAGTCATTGTCACCAGCTCAGAACAGCACAACTAAATTTATTTAATATTTAGTCAGTAAATGGTATAAGCAAGTGGATAATTAAGAACTACATTAAAAGTATAATTAATTGTCATCTATTAGATAATAATGCTAATAAGCAACATTAAAATGTAAATGTAAAATAGTACTGGGAGCCAGTAAATCCCACTGAAAATTATCCAGTACATTTATTTAGCCCTTGAACTTTACAGCGTAATGGAAAAACATGTAATGGAACTATTACACAAATTAAACTTAAGTGCAAAATTCCTATAGCTGTCTGTTTCTCTAAATGCATACATGTTGTTTGTGCATGCCACCATGGTAACGGTATCAACAGCTTGCTGATGAAAAGAGTGCAAAACAAGCAGGATGTGAAAATGCACTTAATGCAGAAACAGAGAAGTAGCCTGTGTGTGAACTGTGTAACACTAAAGTCTCTTAAAATTGATTTGTGCTTTCCTTGTTGCTATGGTGACTGGAAGCTGAGAAGTTTGGTGTGTCTTTGTAATTATAGCTAATTTTGAGACGTGGTTTATCTCGAAATATCTTGGTATGTAACTTGAGAAATATGGTGTTGACGAATAAAAAAAAATATATGTTAGCATTTTTTTTTTCTTTTAAACCTGTGTTTAATGACAGTAAATATTTAAATAATCTTGCAGTAATTCATATTCTAATATAGACTAAAATTACTACATAAGACGAAGAAGAAGAAGAAGAAGAACACTGCTCATATATTTGCTGGTCAGAAGGTTCTTTAAACACTACAACTAATGACGGAGTGTGTGGCCATAGTGACCAAGCCACACAGAGCTCTCAAAAATGGAAATTTGACATCCATATTCATAGTCCCCCTCCCACGGTCAATATGGGAGTAAAATGAGTTTTGAATTCTGTACCTTGATGTACCTTAATGTTGTTTTCTACCTCCAGTTCTGATTACTGTTCTGATAAAACTTCCTTGTTTGTGTCTGACAGCATCTGCATATCTGTCTCTGTCTTTCAACATTTAGCATTTTGAAACAGAATTGAATCTATACTGCATTTCATTGAGAATAATTCAGTTTAAATATTGCAATGTGTCCCAAGTAAAGCCATTGCAGCCGCTATAGTGACTCTGGCTCCAGGTTCTGGGAAACAATTCACAGTTTTTCTTTGCTCAAATACAGCTTTATTGAGCTCATGATGGGGTGTGATATTTAAGCATTGAGTTGAAGTCAAGGGTGTTACTTTGGGGGGGAAATAACAAAGATATTCAGTGTAAAGATTCAGAGAAAAGAGCAGTGATACACACGGACACAGTTCTTGGCAACTAAATTGTCAACCCTGATTTAATCTCTATGGTGTTGTACAAATTCT
>MU551526.1:6423375-6459562 GCA_024362625.1 Silurus asotus
GGACTTGATCATAATTCCTAAGCAGAAACGTGATCATTATTAGAAATGCACCAAAATATTTCTCCATGTATTCTGCAAACTGTAAAACTTTAAAAATGAACATTGCAATGTTATCACCTTTCAGGGTTAGCTTTAATAAATACTTTTTAGCTTGTCTTGTTATTCATATTAATTCCTGCATCTCTCTCTCTCTCTCTCTCTCTCTCTCTCTCTCTCTCTCTCTCTCGCTCTCTCTCTCTCTCTCTGCCCTCAGAAGTAACATCACGAGGCTGCAGTTATGTGGGAGTATTCCATATTCAAGGTTTGGATCGATACACTTTGAAATTTAATGAAGCCAAGGAACTATGTGAAGCGCTGGAAACAACTTTGGCCAGTGTGGAGCAGTTGACTGCTGCCTATAACAAGGGTTATGAGAGCTGCAGGTGAATCTTCTAGCTATCATTCTGTAGCTTGTGCTCAGAGGGCTTTCGCTGACTTAATGAGAAAAGTTGAAATACATAAAAACATGTGTTGAGATGACTTTATAGGCTCCTGAGAGGTCAAAGCCAGACACTGTCAACCAGTATAACAATAAAAATACATGCCAATTACAGGCATGGTAGCTTGTTTGTATATAATTGAGTTCCTCCAAACATAATCATATAATTTCACACGAGACACAGTTTGAACAGATGCACTGAGTTACTTCTTGTGTCATAGAGGAAACGTGTTCGTCTTTTCACTCCAGAGTTGATAAAAAAAATGCCATTGAATTTCAGTAGCACAGGTTGAACTATCGTCATGGAAAAAAGTGGATAGCAACAGTCCCCAGTGTGTCCTACCCTTTCTCTATTCTATTCTGTTTTACCTTTTTTTATTTTATGTGCACTTACTACTATCTCAGAAAAAGTAGCATTATGTCCCAAGACAATTAACCTTAAATGCAACAGTGCTATTTAAAAGAACGTCTAATGCAACATGCTCTAAATGCAGATGAGTAATGAAACTGCACTGGAATTTGTGAACAGGTATGGCTGGGTCAGCAATGGAAACACCGCCATTCCTCGCCAGGAGCCAAACAGCCTGTGTGCATTGAACCAGACCGGCGTCATCACTATTGTACCTATAAATCTTACCTATGATGCCTACTGCTATAATAAGTCAGGTAATTATAATAGATAAACCAATTCTGTTTGTTTGGAATGCTATTATCAAATAGAATTAAATTAAATAAATTAAATGTATTTATTTATTTCTTTATTTCTTTATTTATTTATACAAAATGCAACTTTGCCTTTCAAAACAGATCTGTCGGTTGGAAACTGCGAAAATGAAATAAAATATCTGCAGAATGGACCTCGGTCTGCTGGTGAGGACATATTTACAATGACACAATTCAAGCACATTCAAGCTAAGAATTATGTTTTGTCTGATTATGTCTATAACACACACACACACACACACACACACACACACACACACACACACACACACACACACACACACACACACACTGTCACATGGCAAGAATATAGTTAAAAGCAATATAAGGCTAGGATTCTAGGACTTAAATTACATGTTTCTGTCAAAATTACTCCATATCTGTTTATATAATTGTTTTCCAATGTTTTCCATTGTAAAAAATTGAAACATCATCTATGCAAGTTGTTCTGACTCTGCCTAATATCATACAAGGCTGTGAAAATGGTCCTGCATGACAATATATTCTAAACAAATCTGAAATAGTTTTTTGTAGTTTTTTGTTCGAAAAACATACAAAAAAAAACTAAAAACTGTTTTGTCCTGTACATTTAATCACTCTATCCCTGTTTCAGAGAACAATGAAAGCCAAGATTTGAACCACACCATGAGTCCAACTAGCCCCTCTATTTCAGTGACTTCAGTGGAGATACAGACCGATAGCACAGTTAAAGATGTAACTGAACCAACTCACGGCATAGAGAAGACAGATTTCTCTCCAATCAACAATCAATATACCCAAGATGTATCTAGCACACAGCCTTCCATCACGAATACTGAAAGAGAAGAGGAAGGTCTGATGACTAGCAGTGGGAGTTATACTGAAAATAAGAATCAGTCTAACATGTCCATAGTCCAAGACACTAATGGGTCAGGAATGGGAGAGACAACAAACATCACTCCAAATGATTCTAACAATGAAGACACAAGACTAGAGGGTCATGATACAATTGGTGAAGATGGTTTCAAGACACAAACTGGTAAGGAACAAGAGAGAAAAATATTTTTCTAGCATAAAACTTGCCATATTATTGGTCCTTGTCTGCATTGTAACAGTCAGAAGGTAAAGCTGTATTAGGTTTTTCTATCACTGGTAAGCTGGGGTGTCATGGAGAACCAGAAGGGACAGTGCAATGTTTTTTGAGTCACAAACAAGTCCACCTGTGCTCTGTAAAATCTTCCCACGAATTTGCTTCACCACCTCGGGGTGGAGACAACATTCCCCGAGCCTCGGCCCTTGTCTTGAGAGGGCGTCTGCTCCCTTGTTTATGTGGCCTGGGATATAAGATGCTCTCAGGAAAACCAGCTTTCCCTGGGCCCACATGCCAGCTTGTACAGAAGGCGAGATCGCAGACCCCCCCCTGGTGGTTGATGTAGGAAACCACCAATGTGTTGGTTGTACGGACCAACACATGGTGGTCCTTGAGGTTTGGAAGGAAATGCTTCAATGCTTAAAGCATGGCCAATATCTCTAGGCAATTGATATGCCATGTCTGATGGGGCCTTTCCCAGAGACCTTGAGCAAAGTGGCCACTTATGACCGCTCCCCAGCCTGTGAGGGACGCAGCGGTTGTAAGCATTACGCGTTGCTCTGAGACACAGAAAGTGGCCTGGGTTAACGAGCCAGCTCCCTGAGGGTGGAATCTTCGGGCATTTTTTTATTAAAAATGATGGTCCTCAGTCCGTAAGTTGTAATAAAGGGAGATTTTGGGACTGAAGAGGCAGGCCAAATAAATATTATCCAAGGACATGGACACCTCAGTGTAGACCCCGGAGTGGGGGTGGTGATGCGGGTTGCAGAAAGTGCTTGTCGAGTTTGCTGGACAGGTGACCTTTCTGCTGATCAGCCAGCCACTCGATGTCAAGTTTGGGAATAGCACAAGTCACCAGCTCCAATAGCTCCTAAAAGAGGACTGGCTGAGGGATTATATCTGGTGGCTCAGCAAAATATATCTCCTCCCCCTCCTCAGCGGAGGAGAGGCAGAGATGCGAGCTTTTCACGCAAAAGGGAAGAAACCTACAAATGACGTGCTTCCAAACCTTGTGACAGAATGCTGGACCCAGCAGGTGAGGAAGGAGAAAGGGCCTGTTCCTCTCCAAACCCTCTGCTAGGTCCATCTGCAAACCCCAGGTCCTTGAGCACCACTTCGCCTTAGTGAGAGTGGGTCCAGAGCAGCGAGGAGCGAGGGAACCCTCTTCAAAGAGTGCTCTCCAAAAATGGAGCCTTCGCAACGACATGCGAGTACAATCTGGACAGTCGGCTTCCTCGAGAATCGACCTAGCATGCTCCACTCCCAGACAAGCAACACATAGGCTGTGCGTATCCCTCCCCTGTACTAAATTGGGGGCAATTCTTTATTTCTTACATATACATTGCAGCACATTGAAATACAAAAAAATTACATATCCAAGCTTGGTAAGAAGTTGGGTTTAAAAAGTTGGCCACCTCTGTAGCAAAGAAGATTAAGAGCCTTGCTTAAAGGTACAAGTTTGGCAGCTTGGGGCTGCTTATCCTGACCCTTTTGACTAGTAATGCAGAGCCTGAACCCATAAGCCCCTTATATTTTACAATATATTTGTTAGAATCTACAATAGATGTTTCATATATCCAGACAAATATTTAAAAATATTATGTTTCAGGATCCCCTTAAATGTACTGAATGTAGAAATGTACCGAATGTAGAAACTTTGACAGACCTTTATTTGTTTATTTGTTTTTTTTTCAAAAAGCAGTCAAAGTGAAAGGGTTACACCACAACAGGGTGACCATGACTAACTAAAATTCATAGCAACAAACCATTTAGTGTAATAATAAAATGCCACAATAGCTTAACCTTTTAAGGAAAAGGGTTTGCTGGAGTAGCAGATCAACAGTTTAGTATCAACATTAAACAAGACGAGTGCTTTCATTCTCATTCTGATCATTGTTATATTTACATGCTGCATTATAAAATGTCTGTTTTTTTTACAGGTTGCTAGGCATAAAAAGAAACAAAAGCATTCGTTACAACAAAGTTCATAACAGATACATTAGTTTCAATCTTTATTAAATTGGTAATCTTTATTATTGTATACATTATGGTTTGTTGCTTCTGTCATAGTACTAATACTAATATTAATAAACAAAATGGGTAAATTAAATAGCAAATCGCATTTAGTATGTTTTAAACACGTATCCCATAATATTTTTTTATTTATTTTGTATTTTTTTAAGTGTAAAGCCCCCTCTGCTGTTAGAGTTCAACTTTCTCATTCTGTAACAGGTGTCTGTTCACATTCAACAAAGATTGCTGCTTACTCAAACGCGCCCCCTTCTGTTCAGTGATACTATTGCAAATGATTTTTCTTTTGAATCAATGTGCAATGTAACTACTGTAAGTTATTAATTCGTATATGCAACTGTATATAATTACATGCTTATACTCTTAGGTATTAATGCTTCAATTAATCCCCTTGAATGTTTATTACACTTTAATTGGGGGTTAAGCTAATCTCAGAGTGTAGGGGGAGCGCAAGGTAGTACAGTATAACCACTAGGAAGTAACATTTACTCAGTGTTTTGTAATCTGTATTGCAAAGCATTTTATTCTATAAAAAAAAAATTAATACAATAAAATTTCTTCTGCATATTACTTTGAAAGAGGAGACTGTAGGTGAGGCACTGAATGAAGATCATACTGAACATTCGAGAGGGCGGATGGGACCAGGCCAGTCTACACCACCTGAAGAGCAGACCGACAGTAAAAGTGGTAAAGGTTCACACACTCACACACTCATATACCTAGTTAAAAAATATTTAATCCTTAAAGACCTAATAAGCACATGTGAGATGTAGTCAATCCATGATCCTTAGCATTTTAGCAGCCCACCATTAACTGTTCCCTTTAAATGAATCACATTTTAATTTTATTTCTTACTTAAAATTATTTTCTTTGCAGATTGGTTGGTCATCCTGCTTGTTGTTGTGGTCGTTGCTTTGCTTATTCTTGTAGCAATTGCTGTGGCAACAAGTAACAGGTAAACTTTACTGATGCTTCTGTTTCCCTTTTTACACAAATGCAAATGTTTTTGATATAATGCAGTGAACAGTGGAGCAGATGCCCTTATAGCAACAGCATTAAACTATTTGAAGATTCGTACTGGTCTGCATTTTTTAGCACAAGTAATTGAATATATAGCTTTATAGTATTAAATAAAACTAAGAACACCAGGGTATTAAATATGGACACTAGTTGGCCTCTAAAATGATATGCTCCAAAATTTCCGATGTGTGTTTGGTGTATTGGCATAGGTGGTGTGGGAAGAGACGGACACTTATAATCACCACTAAGAGCAGCAACGAGGGCAACGGTACAGCAGCATCAACGGCAACCCCAGAGGCTCAAGAGAGAGAGCAGGAGATGGTGACACTCATGAACAAAGAGAAGATCCAGGAGAACGGCAACACCGAGGAGTTCACTGTGATCGTTCTGGAGGAGTCACCAGAGAAAAACACGCAGGCATGAAAGACAGAATTGAGATAGGGTGAGGATGAGAGGTAGAAGAGTTGGGGAAGTTTGAGAGAGAGTGGTGGGTCATGGCTTAAGTCTTGACCACAGAGAGAGAAGCTGTAAGGCACTAGGGGAACCAGACAGATATTCAGATCCTGTTGGGTGACATAAAGTGTAACATCTGTAAGAGAATTCTTGTTATTGTTTTTGTCTTTTTATATAAAAAAAAATACCCTGATGGTAAGGAATCTTCGATAATTGTCATGCGGCTTCAAAACAAGCATCACAACAAAGTGTTATATTTTAGACAAAGGGGGAAAAAATACGATTTTTCTGCATGCCATGGAGACATCCTAAATTTAAACTTTTCTAGTTTCATTTTGATTTTCACAGCGAGAAAACCTGCCGTTTATACTATAGAACAAATGACAATATCACTTTGCACTGATTTCAGCTTTCCCTTCTGGAAAAAAAGCTTCTAAGCCTCATAGATTCTACACTACAATACATAATATTAAGGGTAAAATTAAGCTGGCAGAAAACCAAATTTTTCTATCTTAATAAAATTGTTACATAGAAATTGTACTGCTTACCAGGTCATGTCTCCCAACTTCCCCACCCCGAGCCTGTTTACTGCTAAAGCTTCTTACCACAGTTCAGACACATTTATCATCTCCTAGTGCTAGTAATTAGATGTACAAGTGGAATAGCTTCAAGCTTATCTAAAAACCTTTTCACAGTGATAATACATATTTATTTAAACAGGATTTGTGGAAAAAAAAAGTTCAACTTTTTTAGAATTTTGTGTTGTGCTGTGTGGTTATGGCAGATAATAGGTTTGTAATGAGGAAGACAAAGAAAGCTGTTTAAATAAGGATCAATAAAGTCCATGCACAAAGTCATCATAGTGCTACAATTTTCTCTTTAGAGGATTTGACATTGAAGTGGACGAACAAATAAAGAAAAATACTGAGGCAGAGATGCAGATCCATTTTTTAAATCTTTTTAAAATATTTAGGTTTTTTACTTTCTTTTTGGCCTTGTGCAAATTTTGACATTTTCCCTGGAAAATGAGATTTGTGTTTTTTGTTTGTTTGTTGGTTGATTGCATTTTTTTTCCATTTAACTTATCCTTTTTGTATATACCACTATGCTTGTTTATTACTGTGTTCAACATGAGATTCGAATAGTCAGACTGCTATATCCATGTCTATTGTCAGTGTAAGTAAAAATCCATTTGCACCCTTACTGATGATGTAATACAACACATTAACTTGATACCGGTGTTTTAATATTTTTGATCTCCAAAAGTCTATCAAAGAACATGGAACCAGAAAAGCTAGTAAAAAAATGATATATCATTACTCTTTAGCTGTTTATGTATATGCAATTTACATATATTTTCTCTCATGACACTTAGGCTATAATAAGCCAGTAATACAGTGTACCCACATCACCAGTGATGCAGTTATTTATTTTAAAATGGAAAAAAAGCTTAAATGATGTCTCTTAATGTTCATACTTTGCACCTTACATTGCCTCCAAAAGCTTGAAACATATGTATATATAGGCATACAGTACATAAGCTTCCTCCTTATACATACATTTCAGTTTCATATTTCTGCTTTTTTCTCTTTCGTTAATGATGGCATCTACTCTTGAACGTGTGTTGTTTAAGAAAGATTAGCATATGCAGTAGTGGTAGGAGTGTGTACATTGATCAAATAACAAATGATTGTTCATGAAAAAATAATAATATTGTGAAGTCCGGGATTAAATAAAACTGTATAGATGTGTTTTCTTGCATCATTTTTGTGCGATATAAAACTGCATGAGTGCTATATGTTTGAGAAAGACTTAGAGGGGGAGGGGGGGTGTATTCTACTTTGGAGAAGAAGGAAGTGCAGTTGCCATGGCATCCAAGTCACGATGGAAGATGTTTTTTTTTTTTTCCTCCAGCTTAGCATAGAGACATTGAGAATATAGACGCCATTTTGAGATGATTTAATTTTTTCTGGTTATGGGTTTTTGGTCTTCAGAATTGAAGTTCTTTTAAATTTTTATTAGATTTTTAAACTGTAATATGAAAAAGTAAAAAGAAATAAACTGTAATGTTTAAACAATTAGATACAATCAGGAAAAATCTAATGCATATATGGGTGTGATAATAAAGTACTTTAATATTTACATATAAATAAACACAAAATGAAATTTTTGGGCCAAAAAATATAGATTCAATCTAAATATTGGGTATTAGGATGAACCCAAAAGGATTTAAAATATGACTACACACTAATAGTGCTCAGTCCTCATAATTTATACAGGCTTATATAGGGCAACCAGTAAAAAAAAAGCCTTTTAAAAAATACCCAATAGCTTTGAAAATATTAAATTTGTTGAGGCAATTTTTAGTTTTTCAGTCAATATTGGTGAAATGTCATGAACCATTCTCTCAGTGTTTTGGCTAAATGAAGGAAGCTTAGGAATGATCCCACTGCTATCCTCTAGCGATCTGTGCAGGTAGTTTCCCAACCCTTGATCAGGAATATCCCTTCTGTAGCATTTTAATTTTTTCTGTTCTAACACACATACTTAATCACAAACAAGGACTGTGGGAAAACTTGCTCTGGTTATGCTAAAAAAACATGTTATCTACTGTATATCTGATGCATAAGTTGCATTTCATAACCTCCAGACTGGACTATTGTAATGCATTACTAGGTGGTTGTCCTGCATTGTTGTCCCACTCCACCCTGCCTGCACTCTTTTCTTCACTTCTCTAACACACTCTCCATTACTTTGCACTCTTGACCCCAGGTACCTGAACTCCACTGCCCTCCCTCTTATTCACACACATGTACTCTGTCTTACTCCTACTGACTTTCATTCGCCTTCTCTCCAGCATGTACCTCCACCTCTCCAGGCTCTTCTCAACCTGCTCACTACTCTCACCACAAATCACAATATCATCCGCAAACATCATAGTCCATGCCGACCTCGTCTGTCAATCTGTCTATTACCACTGCAAACAGGAAAGGGCTTAGAGCCGATCCTTGATGCAGTCCAATCTCCACCTTAAAGCAGTCTGTCATTCCTACTGCACACGTCACTGCTATCACAATGTCCTCTTACATGCCCAGTACCACCCTCACATACTTCTCTGACACACCTGACTTCCTCATACAATACCACAACTCCTCTCTCGGCACTCTGTCGTACGCTTTTTTTTTAAATCCACAAACACACAGTGCAAATCCTTCTGACCTTCTCTATACTTTTCCATAACATTCTCAAAGAACATAATGTGTCCGTGGTGCTCTTCTTTGGCATGACACCATACTGTTGCTCACAGATGGTCACCACTACTCTCAGCCTGGCTTCCACTACTCTTTCCCATAACTTCATGGTTTATTCTTTATCCTTATTCTTAAAGACCAGTACCAGCACACTCCCTCTTCATTCCTCAGGCATCCTCTCAACTTTTGTTAAACAATTTTGTTAAAAACTCTACTGCCATCTCTCCTAAACATCTCCACGCTTCTACCGGTATGTCATCTGGTCCTACCGACTTTCCAATCTTCATCCTCTTAATCGCTGCTCTCACTTCCTCCTTACTAATCCTACCTACATCCTGCTTCACCAACTCCACATCATCCAACCTTCTCTTTCTCTCATTTTCCCCATTCATCAGCTGCTTAAAATACTCCCTCCATTTTCTCAACACTCTCTCCTCACTAGTCACATTTCCATCTACATTCTTTATTGCTCTAACTTGCAGGACATTCTTTCCAGCTCGCTCCCTCTGCCTGGCCAATCGCTATAAATCATTTTCTCCTTCCTTAGTGTCCAACTTCTCATACAGCTCCTCATATGCCTTTTCTTAGCTTTCGCCACATCCCTCTTTACCTGCTGTCACATCTCCTTGTATTCCTGCCCACTTTTCTCTTCTCTCTGCTGATCCCAATTCTGTTTGCCAACCTCTTTCTCCTTATGCTCTCCTGCACTTCCTCATTCCACCATGTCTTTTTGTCTTCTATTATTATATATACAAATACAAATACGCTTAATATATACTCTATCTGGTATTGTATATACAAATATACATGTAATATATACTCTATCTGGGCTTGTTTAAGTAATGTGTTCTGTGTGAATTTGTCTTTTTGTCCTTAGGCACATTACGTTTAAATGTTTTTTTTTTTTAAACATTTGGATTCAGTGTGATACTGCACTATTACCTTTATTATTTTATTCATTTTTACATAATTAAAAGCGGTAAACATTAGGTTTATTTGCTGTGAATTATTCATTCTATCAGGTGGATCTGTGTCAAGAAACAAAGAAAGGCCAGAATTAGTTATGAATCAACATTTATTAGTTATAATAACTGTACACCAATGGTACAACAAATATCGTATTGATATGTATGAACATACTTTTATTCCATGGGTGGGTACATTGTTTTATTTAATTTCTTTGCTCATTTTTTTATATCCTTCCTTTCAAATTAAAAGAAAAGTAACATCATAAAAAGATAGAGAGGAACAGAACAGATGGTACCATAGGTAAAGGGTGAGAACAGGTTATATTAAAGATTTTAGGTTTTAAAATAAAAAACTTAAATGAAGCATGTGGAATGACATAAGATGAATAATTCAGTTTTACTCAGTGGTGTATTTATAGTGTAAATGCTTGATCCGTTCAGAAGAAAGGATCGGTTTGCCTTGGGGTTTTACCAGCTTTTGCTTGACAAATTGATAAAGAACAAAATGAACAATGAATATCAGGAATAGACAAAATGGAAAGGGTTTATACACAGTAAAATGTATAAAAGGGTGTTCAAGAACTGACTGCTTTTCCATTATTTCTGGAAGGAAACAAAGACCACTGGACTTGCACTGTAAATGTAAGCAACATACCTAGTGGACAAGCCAATCAAAATCATACAGGAGCTATAGACATTGCAAGAATTCTGCCAGTTTAGCAGAAATGACGGCTTTTGCTTACTGTTACACACTTTTAAAATTTGGCACGTTTCACTTGATCACCAATACTACACTTATTAGAAATTACTCCTGGCATTCTAGTTAAGATGTCAAATAATTGTCATTACATTTTTAGACTTTCTAATAGATATTCACATACAGATGACGCCAAGAACAAACACATCCTTATAGAGTCCATTGCTCTGTTCTTGCCTTCCATTATTATTTTATAAGCAAGTATCAAACAAAATATCATATATATCATATATCATATATATACACAATGAAAATGAATGCACACATGACTTTGCCTGCAGGAAACAAACATTCAAAACTTACATTAGATACAAAAACAAACGAAAAAAAGATATATATTGGATATATAATATTTATGGGAGACAGCTACATACAGCTATTTAAGCTTAGGAGCAAGCAATATATTACAAACAATATTATATGATTTCTAATATAATGAATTTATTTATTACACTTCTATTTGATTATTTAAAGAAAAGAAGTCACACAACTAAACACTACATTAAAAAAGCAACAAAAAAACATTACCTACAATATGTACACAAAGTGCATGAAGGCACTTTCACATCATGCTTTGAAGTAACCAAAAATAAAAAAATAATAAAGAGCGAAAGAGAGAGAAAGAGAGAGAGAAAGAAAGAAAGAAATCTTCACACCTCATATATGGTAGTGTTTTCTGATATGCATTAACACTGCAAAATTGTAGCAGCTAATTGAAATCACTTGCATGAGATGTCACAAAGAGCTGTGCTCCTTACAATGTGGCTTTCTATTGAAACAGCTAGACAGCTATAACATACAGTATGAGTGTTTAGCTTTATTTAAAAAAGGATAACAACATAAACAAAACAAAGAAAACCACACAAAAAGCATAAAGCATATATCGTACACACAATACATAGTGGTTAATGGTTTTAGAGGCAAGGCAGATTTTAAGGGAGGTTACTCAGCTATTGATAAGAACAAAATAAACATGCGTATATACTGTATATGTTTTGTGCATTCCTTTCATTCATCATTTGGTTAATTGGTAATACTCGGGTATCAGTTACTATAATTCTCGAGGTTTGTGCTGTCATTGTAGGTATACAGGCATTGCAGCAGGGTGGATCTGCCACAACAGTCATAGTCATGTTTCAAAGAGAGGAAATCTTTAATGGAGCAAATGTTAAAGGACAGAGATATCTAAGGAAGCTATGGAGAGCAGCAGGTACAACTAGTACACAACTCTATTGTATTGAGATGCTCAAACTGATTTAACTGTTTACTTCTGCTGTCTTCCACTTTTATTTGTCCTTTTTCTGTCTTGCATTTCGCTTTTGTTGTTATATTTATCATTTGTTTTACTTCATTTTGATTGTTTAGTGTGCTTTAAAAAAAGGAAACAAGCCAAGGAAGTATGTATTGGAATGTTAGCCTTAACATTGTTCCTTAAAAATGTGCTTTTTTAAAAATGATATTACTTTTATCACCATTAGGGTTTAGGTATGCTTGCTTTCTTGTGTTGTTGTTGTTTTTTTTTTAATTGTGGGGGGGCTTGTTTTATAATGCAAAATCATAGGCAGTAATGAAATACGCTGATACATACAGTGCAAGCGTGTGTAATATAAAGGCAATAGGCATTTGGCAAGCTGTAAACCCACTGTGAAATTGTAAACAGTAATCACTCTCCAGCATGTTCAGAGGGCTTAGTATAAAATATTTCAACTGGCTGCATTAGGAATGTGTCTTCCCTGATAACACTGAGTGCATCTTTATTTGCCTGAGTATCTAACGGTCTACAATCTGCAAACAGGAGAAGAAAAGAAAGGAGAGTGGAAAGATCTGAAGCGTAAATGAATTGTGCTGTGCATTCATTCATCTAGAGTACTTACTTTAACTCTGGACATTTATTTTCAAATACTTAATGTTTCACCCAATCAAGAAAAATCACTCATCAGGTTGAGATTAACTGTACATAACATTCTAACACATGCATTTCTTTTAAATATACTTTTAAAATAGCTATTAAATCCCTACAATATATTTTCTGAATGATGTGCTAAAAATCAGTAGTCAGAAATATTGAACTCGGGTGCTGTCTATAAAAGGCAGTGTGTGCTTTTAGGTTAAAGGTAGATTTATTATTCACATCAGTTTTAGGGAATGTCAGTGACACTGTGGGCTGCTGCTTGTTTGGTCCGTTTGCTGATGTTCTTATTCACCCTAGTTTCACCTTGTCACATCAGTTTCTCTTACATGAAAAAGAAAAGAACAAGAGAAAATAAAGGGAATGAGAGGTTAAAAGGTCCCTAAGGGGGAAGCATTTAGTCTCATGGTTTGTGCTTTGATTTCCTCGAGCATGTGCAGTGAACTCTACAGTTTTTAGCATTTCCTAGTAATTCCAGTGACGTGAGAGAGCAGTTCTTAATAGAACTCGTTCAGTTTTCATAGCAAAGTGACACTTGCTAAAAAAAAAAAAAACTTTTCAAAAGGCTGTCATTCGAGAGAGTGTACACAGATACTGTCAGACAAAATGGATGCTAGAAATGAAAACCTCATAACTCACTCAGTAAAACTTGACAAAGGGCAAAGAGATGATCAGCACTTCATTTAAAATTTCATTTTTGTAAACCAACTTCCTGCTTGTACCCATTTCTATCAGTACAGTGAAGGAAATAAACAATATCGTCCCGGGCATTATGCATACATGCTACATTGTGTGAATGGATTTCAGTATCAGGTATGATTTTTGAAATGGTGTTGGTACACAAGCCCAGATCTGCCTGCAGAACACTGGGGATCTCAGACACACTCAGATAGTAAAGGCACTAACGTATTGTGCCGGATAGGTCAGAGGTCACAGAGTGAGGTACTACAAGGGAAAATTAATATTGCTGTAAAATAACAGAGAAGAAATTAGCTCTGTACAGGATTGTTTAGCTCAGATTGAACTGATGGGGTTTCTGTGTACTCTCTCCCTATGTTATTAACCATTTATATTCTGAGAAAAGTTCTGAGAAACATTGAATGCATATGGTATATATTAAAATCAGGAATAATTTAAAGTACACAATATATTATTTCTCCTTATTCCCAGCCTTGCTTTTTGAGCAAGTGTTAGTTCATAGGCACGTATTAGTGCACAGACAATGTGACTGTAATCTTTTCTTACATTAGTATTTGTTATTTCAGATCGAAATGAACTGTAATGGGGGAATCATAAAAGCCCAAACTATAAAAACCCATCATTTGTTCTGTTTGCATGAATTTAGCAGGTCTTCTTATTCCTCTCTTTTATTCAGTGGATAAAATCTTGGGGACTGGATACAGAAAGGGTCTGTGTGCTCACATTAATCACTCTTTCGTGGTTCCTCTTCAACGAGCGCATACTCAGTAGTCGAGCCGTTTGTGGCTGCCGAGGTTACCTGGAGAAAATTATCGGCAAAATCTAAACAACATTGCATATTTAAAAAGTATTAAAAACAACAAAGAAAAATTAACAGTATACATCCGTGTTTTTAGCAGGCTAGTGTTTGTTGGCAAATTGTCGACTTAAATAGGCTACTTAAATTAGCAAAAAAATTATTAGCATGTTCTTAAATGGTGATAACTTTTATAACTGGTCTGTGCTAATATAATAACTGGTCTGTGCCAATATATGGTAATATAAATTTTTACATTCTACAATTTGTTTAATGACCTAAATAATGGCTGATGATTGTATTGAGCTTTGCCACACACTTAAAGGCCACGTTACACCTGCACATTCCTGTAATTATCGAATCGCAAATTAAGTGTCAATAGCACAGTTCATCAAATCATGCAGATTCTGGTCAGGAGTTTCACTTAATGTTCACATCAAAAATCCTATTAGGAAGAAAATGATCTCAGTCACTCTGACTGTGGCATGGTTGTTGATGACAGGTGAGCTGGTTTGGGTATTTCAGAAACTGTTGATATCCTTTGAATTTAACATACAACAGTCTCTAGAGGTCTGTGTGTAGAAATACACAGATTGAAGGAGAAAGGCCAGAGGGGCTCCGCTGGCAAAAAGGCTATTTTTACATAAATAGGCACTCAGCGGAAAATCAGCTTAGAATACACAGTACACCAGAGCATGAAGGCTACAACTGTAGAAAATCACATTTAGTTCTAATCCTGTCAGCCAAAGAACAAGAATCTGAGGCTATAGTGGGAACAGGATTATCAACTCTAGATCGTTTGCATAAAGGGACCAGGCAAGATTTCTTAATTTGTCAAGTTTTATTAATCCTGTTCCCATTGTTCTTATTTTAGTATTCTTAGCTTGAAACACTCACTTGTCCTCTCTTAACCTATATCTGTATGATTTGCTGCAACATAAAAGTATTTATTTTTGCTGCTTGATTAATGGCACAAAGAATTTTGTACATATTGTTTCCTTTTTAAAGATATTATAACACAGATTGGGAACATGGGATACACGGGCTGCATCCCATGAAGCTTCGCTACTGTGTTTATCTATAGATCTTAGCCTGATAAAAACTCACTTGGATTTAAATATAAAAAAAATATTTATAATTAGACCAGCTACATAAATCAATTAAAATGTAAAAGTGCATGCATGAGTTACAGGTATTTTCATGCACACTGTATGTTTCTTTGGAATAAAGCATGCATTATTATGCAGATCAAATTTTAACAGTTAATATACACTGCACATTTTCATGCACACTGGGCAATTTTGTATATTTGGTATTTTATGAGACATTAACCACAAAATATAACAAGAAAATAAAAACAATAAAAATAAAAAAAATAATACACAGCATACAAAGACAACAACAAATTCATACACATAGGTGAGTGGCAGTATTAGATCTATTCAGTGTTAATGTGCAAAGCCACTACAATGGTTTGCCCCTTTGGATAAATGAGATTAGTTGTAGTTAATTTATTCGATATTGGCATGCAAGTACAAACAACAGCAACAAAGCAGCAGCATTTCTGTCATCCTTATAAAACTTCAGGACGCAACAAAATGTTGTTTTAAAACCGAATAGTATGTAAGACACTTAATCAGATGTGAGATGTTTAAATATTTTTTGTTTATTGCGGTTTGTTTACTGCTACAATTAAAAAAATCTTGATGGAGCAAACGAAAATATATATTACATCAAAGCTTTTAATTAGCAGTCTAATTTGATGGTAAGCTAATTGGAGTGCACTAAGCCTGATGTGTGAAATATTGGCAGACTTAAAAAATGAAGCCTTTTGTCGACTTAGAGGAGGGTGGGGGTTTTGTGGTGCATGAGAAAATGGCTTAAAGGGAAAAAATATTTGAATTGAGGTTTCTGACATTCCGAATGATGTAATAGTATTTTTCACAGATAAGGAATGACAGGAAAACTGCTGCTTTAAGAAAATGCCCATTGAAATATATACACCATTGAGCTTTAGTGGTTGTGTACATATTTACACAGGCATGAAAAGCACAGATTGCAGAAATTAGTTTAGAACAGAATGCAGTCGGCATGCAGCAGGGATGAGCTATATACAAGTCTCTATGTCCATAAGCATGAATTGTACCTTGCACTCATCTACTACGACTGAATTCGGAGCAGCATTGACGCACTGGTTGGAGTTGTTTTCATGATGGTTCTTGAGGTCATCATAGTAGGACTGTGTCTTGGTCATCTCAATGTCGTCAGTCTTCCCATGCTGAGCATCCAGGGCATCGAGCTCAGCTTTAGACAGGTGATACACGATCCCCGCACCGTATGAGTCTCCCACTACATTGACAGAGGTACGGAATCGATCCCTAAAAAAAGCAGTGGGTGACAATGAGTCAACATTAAGCTACATTCCATTAATCAACCACAATTGTTTTTTTCTGTTTACATGTACGGATGCCGTCAGTTCAATCAAACATTTGTGCAATTCATCAGCTTTTTCCTCACACTTTTCAAGTCAAGTCAAATACTGTTGCTGTCATGGGCTCAAATGATAGAGTTTAAATCACTATTAAATGGTTATAAAAAATACTCACAGAAGCCAGTCAACAGCTACCAGAAGACTGATATCCTGAGTCGGCAGCCCCACTGCAGTCAGAATTAGCAGCATAGTTACCAGCCCTGCACTAGGAATACTGGCAGCTCCAATACTGGCCAGAGTAGCTGTAAGACTGAAAACAAGGCATTTAACATTTATAACAAGTATTACATATCTTATACAGTATCTTATATTAATAATATCTGGATCTGCATCTTGCTTCCATGACACAAAAAAAAAAAACCCAGAGGGAGAGTTCCTCAACCTCAGCTACTTCAGTTACATAAGTAGTTTAGAAATGTGTGTATGAGTGTATTTTTGAAGATATAAAATATCTGGGTTTAAAGCATAAAGGAATACACTGGAATACACTGTAAATATCCTCTATACAGTTAACTTTTTTGTTGTGTTCTTTGTTATCACAATGCACACATTTATTCTCAACCAGATGCCCAGTAAACCTTTCTGGTAAAGATAATAAAAAAAACAAATACCGAAGTCAGTATCTGTATTTGAATCCGTTTAGGATTAAATTTTTGTTGCTAAATACAGGAAATACAGCCGATTATCTTTTAGAAGTCCGTGTGACAAAAGTGACAAATATAGTCCTTATGATAACTGACCAGTTGGAATGAACCTACAGTCTAAATGTCAAGAATCGTATCAAAATTTTAAGTGTTATGGCAAATAAATACACCAATAAATATCAGGGCTTACCTGACTGTGACAATCTGACCAGGGTCCAGAACAATACCATTCATCTGGGCAATGAAGATAGCAGCAACTGCCTCATAAAGAGCAGTGCCATCCATATTGATTGTTGCACCAACAGGCAGTACAAAGCGGGTGACTCTCTTGTCGATGCCTAGGTTCTCCTCTAGACAGCGGAAGGTGACCGGAAGTGTGCCAGCACTATAGAAGATAAATATAATTTTTCTTAAGTTTATGAAAAAAAACATTCACTTAACATTAAGAAATATTCTGACCGGATTATTAAAAATGTTAAATGCTTAAAATGTTCAACAAGAACCTAAATTATATAAATTTCCTGGCACAAAAACTGGCAGGCAAAATCATTATCAATACTGTTGAATAAGATACGTTTGATAACATAATCATCTTTGTTTCTAAAAGTAAAAATATAAATAAATGTGTCACACCTTGAAGCTGTTCCCAGGGCGGTGATCCAGGCTTGGAAGATGCCAATGAAGAACTTGAAGGGATTTTTTCTCACAATGGCAAAGTAAATGCACGGCAGGAATATGGCACCATGAATGATGAGCCCGATGATGACTGTGACCATGTACATCCCCAGCTGTCTGGCCACCACTTCCAAATCCTTGATGGAAATAATCTTGCCACAAATCAGGCAGGCAATACCAAATGGAGAATACCTATAAGTAAAGATACATAGATACATAAAGTTTGAGGACATTCCGTTTAACACTAAAATGTAATGTCCATCTCTTGAAAACAATCATGTTTTTGGAAAATAGTGACAGGAGTCAACTACATGTACAATAACTGACAAAACCTCTATGAGAGACAACCCAAGTGCAACTACTTACCACATGATCATGATGACCAGCTTCATCACAATCTCATTCAGGATGTTAAAAAATTCAAGCATAAGCCTTGCTTTCTCTCCCATCTTCCCCATGCAGATACCAAAGGCAATAAAGAATCCAATCACACCTGAGAGCACATTAAGATTCAGAATTAAGACTAACTGTAAAAAAACTAATGTCAGATTTTCTTTATCCAAGTGTTTGGTCCCATACCCAAAACATTCATTCCACTCTTGTACTGCAGGGACTTCTTTTCCTTGAAAATAGGAGGTGGCTTAGTGGCAGTCGAAAGATAGTCCTCCATGGTACTGTTGGCATCATATTCTGGCTCAATTTCAATCTTCTTTACGACAGTCTGGACCTGTAAATTCAGTCAACAGCTCAGTATGTGTAATAACTGGCATTTAAATTCAGAAAAAGTGTAAAAAAAATATTTGATCACTAACCTGCTGGAAACAAGCTTGCACCAAATTCTCAGGGAATAGGTTCCTAATGAGGTCAAAAAAAGCATCAAGACTAGAGACCTCATCATTCTTGAGTCCCTCCCCAAGGTTCTCCTTTAGTTTGGGGTTGCCAGGATGGATGATCAGCACCAGTATTACTCCCAGCACAGCAGCAATTATAGTGGTTGTCATATAATAGATCATTGCTCTGGTACCCAAACGGCCACTAGACTTAGCATCTAGACCTGCAAGACCTGGATTCAGAATATGTAACAGGTTAGTGGATGTGCCTCTTATTTATTATGACTTCGAACGTTTACTTTTATCCTGCTGACCAGATGGTTTAAATATATAGTTACCTGTGATTAAACTGGAGATGATAAGTGGAAGGATAAGCATTTTTAGCATCCTCATTAGAATGTCTCCAGGGAATGCAATTATCATGACAATGTTGTCATCAATAGGAGAGGCCACACGCAGAAGCATACCAGATACAGCTCCCAATATCACACCTGGGGAGATGTTAGAGAGAGAATAGGACTGAGAGGAGGAAATTAACAGATTCATTTCTCACAGATCCATTAATTATTCATTCTAACTGACATGTAATTTGCATAGATTTTCCAAAAATTGAAAAGATGATAGAATATCCAGCAGTCTGTTTGGCAGCTAACAGATTTAGAAACCTTGGTGATATTGATGGTTTTTTTTGTGTATGACACTGAATCATTTGGTTTAAAAAGACTGTAACGTCAGAGGAATAAAAGGCTGTACAAATACATTGTATAATCCGTGTCATAAACAGACACAAATATTTCCCATAGGCGCAAGCAGGGTTTCTAACCACATCTTGGAATGTGGACAGGAATGGTGCTTCCAAACTCTAAATAGGAAGCCATGTAGAAAACCTTGGCATCCTGCAATAATTTCCCCAGAGATTATGGAAAGCTTGTCTGTATTGATGGCCTCTCTGTGGGCTAGTGAACAGCGTGTCTGGAGCCCTCACAGCCAGACAATACAGAGTGCAAGACCGGTAGGCAATCTAAAGAAAAGGCAGACATGTCTCTTTTGTTCTTGAACCAAAGATTAAGATCCAGAGAAGCTGTTCAATAATGCTTTACGTTATTAAAGAACACCTGATTTCTTAGCTAGCATGCCCTTTACCAGATCCCCCTGATTTAATAAAGCCCGCTAGCTTCTAAAGCTCCAGGAACAATCTGTAAAAGAGTCTAATTTTTTTTCATACAAAACATGGTTTAACATAAATATAAATCTGAAATAAAATTGCTACTCTGCCGATGCTTTTCATTGCAGCAAATAAAACAAAAGGCTGGGTGATATATGAATTTTTAAATACATGCAGCTGTATGTATTTACTGTGTTGTATGTGTAGTTAGGGCAAGTGATGTATGTGTACTTTACATGTGATGTGCACACAGGGTGACAGTGTATTATTTATATGCTAGAATCCACTGCAATGCACTGCACTTGCTCACCCGGAATAACTTTAAAGAAAACGATCGCACTAACAGTTTAATACAAATACCATTTAATACAAATTTAAACAGTGCCCATATCTCCATCACAAAAAGTTTACCATCTCTGAATTTTGCACGTTTAAAGCTTGGAAATTAAAGCTACTTGATCTTCAAGTTCACGAAAAATCTGCATTATTTATAAATGACTAAATTAACTCTGGACAGAAAACAGATTTAAAAGTTTTCTGGAGTCCATCTGTGTGCAAATGTAAACTCAAGTGTTATCTCTAAATAAATGCTCCTGCTCATCGAAGGTAAAACAGAGGTAAAACAGAGAGATCGTCATCTTAGATAAGTTATTATTAAGACTCCACATAGCTGGGGTTTGCAAAAAAATAAAAATATTAGAGATTCTGCCTTGGCTCAAAGCTCTATTTTTGGCAGAGCTCATTTCCATGAGAGCAGCATAGCCAGCCAGGCATGATGGTGCTTGCATCATGCTGAGTGACCTTGGCTGCTTTTTTGCAGTTTTGCATTTCCTCCCTGGTCACTGAATTTTGGTAAAATAGATTCCTCTAGGATTGTGCCATAATCTGTTTTTACTAAAGAAAATGTTGCAAATAAATAAATAATTATTAATATTTTTTTAGACCTTTCCTCAACCTGCACTGTTTTAGTTGTAATTAAAACCAGAGTCCCGTTCTTACAAATTTTGCCTTTAATTAATTTGGTAAGCCTGGGGCCAGCGCTAGCTTTAGGCAGAGCAGGGAATTGCCCAGGGCCTCGGGCTTGGATGGGGGCGTTCATAACCTACAATCCTATACACCAGTTCTAAAATCAAGATGGGCAAATCAAGATAAGACAAGGCTTTTTGTCTATTGAATATATATAACTGTCACTCACCTGAAGTGGAACCACTTAATATTACCGTTTAAATGGGGGTCCCCACCCTCTAAAATGTATAAAGAGACTGTGTACAGTGATGAACACAATCTAACTTTCTGCAATCTGACCTGATGGCTTGTGATGCAGCTATATGAGCTGTCATCATGTATTTTGGACAATAAAGTATCATTAAAATAAATTATTATTTGCAGCCAGATTACTCTGAACGTGAACGCCCTGCTGACTTTATAATTACTAAAGAAAAAGTAAAAGATTGTAAATAAAAAGAGTAATCACAGTTACGCTAGCGCATTGTTCCTTATTTCAAAAATGTACCTGAACTGTCTGTATATCTTGTAAATTGAGGTGATGTTTATGTTTATGTATATGTCTATGTAAGTCATATATAATAGAAGTATAATTTTAAACATTTTAAAGTTAGAATTTAAAAATAATGAAAAAAAAACAGTATTAAAACATTTTTTTTTATTTTAGAGTGTAGACTAGCTAATGGTATGACCAAGAAACCAAGGAACAAGATGATCTTCCATATTTTTCCTTTTAATATTATTTAGTGTTTACCTTATTTAATTTTTAATTAATGTGCACAAGGAAATATAACAAATAGAAGTACTGATAACATGATTTGTATAAATAAAAAGGTTAGATTAAATATATTAAATGCTTTTTATTTATTCAGTAGGGGGAAGGAAGGAGGCCGGGAGGCTCCAATATAAATTTTTCCCTAGGGCTTCCAAATGTCTAGAACTGGCCCTGGGTTAGAAAACATGTAACTGAATTTTATAAATAGTACTATCTGATACTCACCCATTACAGTGAGTGTGAGGAGCAGATTCCTGCGTAACTTCTGGCAGATGAGGCCACACTTGGAGCGTGGTGTGGCCTCGATGGGCTCCAGGTGGCTCTCATGCATTCGTACCTCCACTTGCTTAGGCATGCTGTTGGCACTGTAAGGTCAGAAAAAGAATCAAGTTAATGTACATGATCTGAAATGCAGTAAAAAAATACAGAAAAAAACTGAAATGGACTATACTAAGCACACTGTTAGAAAAACAGATGGATGATGGCTGCGCAGTGTCTGTATACTAAGGATGATTAAAAGCAAAAGAGAGCAGATTTTGTCTGTAGTACACTTTGTAAAAGTTGTTGAGCTGTTAAGAAGGAACAGATGTTGAGTTGTTGGGAGCGCTGTAGCGCTCATGCGAACACATCAAATGTGAAATTATGTGAAGCAAGGCATCAACTGTTCGGTTATCAATGATACAACCGTTATTCTTCAATCAGTAAGTAGACTGACAGAAGCTGCGTTTATTAAAAAAAATCATTGTAATAAATTGAGTTGTAGATATAGTACTTCTACTACTGAGTTCAACTGAGTAGGAGTGATACTATCTGACAGACACTGACATTTCTAATGTCAGTGGATTGGCTATACATGAAGATAATGAAAACAAATACAGCCAACTCGCTAGATTACAATACTAAAAATGCAGACATTTACCCTTCTTTACACTCTACATAAACATGCAGTGAAGCTCACACTTTTTTTTCGCAGAAGCTCTACAATTTCGGTAAAAGCTCTATTTCAAACTGCTTGATAGACGTCTTAATTGGTGTGTGTGTGTGTGTGTGTGTGTGAGAGAGAGAGAGAGAGAGAGAGAGAGAGACAGAGAAACAGACAGAGAGAAGGGTGTGAAAACACAACATTCTCACCCGTGAAGGACTCATGAGTAGGTTTCTTCTACAGTCATGCTATCTATTTGAGTAAATGTTCAAGGGGCTCAAAAGCATTTTAAACAAAGTTCAGCATTTCTGAATGTTTTAAGTATGAGGCATGATCAAAACTTAATCATAAAATGTCACTCTCATATACTTTAGAATTAAGAGATTTTAAGTAGAGTCTAATGATTCTGTATTCTTACAGTAGGGACACTCTGTGAGTACAGGAACACAATGTTGGCTTTAGTCTGTGGCTGAAAAGGAAGCTGTTTCCTCCTGCCCATCAGGGCAATGCTAGCAAATTGTAGGAATCTGTTAGCATAATAATGTAATAATAAAGATCATGCATTTAACTGTTTTAAAAAGTTGCAAAAGCAGCAGTAAAATATGCAGTAGTTGATAATGTATCTCAGAAGAGAAAGGTTTAATCCATATATTTTTCACATAGATGCAGTACCTGCAATGTGATGGAGAACACCTACCTAGCGTTTGGACAAAATTGTGGAAGTAGCATTTTCTCCTTGTTTGTAATACTATCTGTTTTGTTAGCTGGTGGTAACAAAATAATGAAGTAAAATATACGTTTTTTTTGTCGGCCCCACAGGTAACCTGTTAGGAAGTTTTTCTATCCGGCTCGAAGGACCAAATATTAGGAAGTATAGGAATCAGAACACTTAAACTTTACTGAGTTTAGGATTGATGATAAATGAGTTGATTCTTGCCGTCTTCTGTTTGCTGTTTGGTAGGTTGCGTGATACTCTTAATAGAGGACTGTGCACTGTGACGTCATCACTTATCATGAGCGGTAAACTGAATGTCTGCCTCTAGTGGTGGAAGTGTGGAAATACAACTGAATGGGAATCCTTTCTTACATCCGCTTTATGCAGAACAGCCAGTCAACTGTCAGTCACACAGAGGAAGCCTTATAATACTTCATATTTGTGAGTGTGTAACAGTGCAATTTTACCACAAAGGCCTCTCAGGCCTCTAATGCTCCAACACCATCCTGACAAAGTCAATCCAGATCAGAGAAAGTGAAACATATCAGCTATTATGTTGAATCATAGCAATTGTGTGTTGCTATAATGTAAACTAATATTTGTTATATAACCAGCTGGTTGGAGGATCATGTGCAGGTGATATACATTCCATTCATTCCCTATATTTAATGTAGGATCTCATTCTATTAGGCCCAATAAAAACAGCTAAGATTGACAAATAAATACACCTTAAAGAAGAAACTAAGGCATAGACCTGGCACTACATATATCAGGGCTGCTTTGTGAAAAGGTGACAAATTTTGCAACATCAGCTTTTTTGTCAAGACTTAAAACGCCAGGTCTATCTCTAGTCTGACATGGTTTTCCTCTTCTTTCTTTAAATAGTTTTCTCAGGAATTCATACAAAATTCTCCTGCTGATCGCAGCCACCAAATTTAATGATTTTACTAAAAGCAGTAAAATTTTATCTAATTTGGCAAAAGGATCTGTAACTTTCCTGCTCTACTGCCACCATAGTGAAGGCTACCTAAGCAACCAATCGACACAATGACCCTTTGATAGCACATAAGTATTATCTACTCTCTATTCTACTCACATAAAGTGACCTTCCATGCAACAGAACAAGGTCAGAAAAACAACAACATGCATTTATCACCTGCAGTCATTTTGGCTAATGTGCAGTAAGGAAATCTCCAGGCCCTGTCTCACTCCAGCCAAGGATATATATATGATAATGAATATTCTAAAGGCTTGACTTCCTTTCTCATTACATTCAACACAACAGATGAACAAGTCAAGTGCTACAAGCTCTTGTTTTGGAGATTTGGTCAAATAATACAGAGACTATAAAATATGTAATATTAACATATGCAATTTTATCAAGTGATGGATAATTGATAAGGCACACAAATTAAGTAATTAAAAAGGGCAAATTGTATAGTTTTAAATATTTAATTGTACAAAAAATAATCATTTTAACCTAACTTGCCAAACATTTAAAGCTGTCAGGAAAAATCTATACTTATCATGCATTGTTTTTAATACAAATAAATAGGAAAAAACTTACGTCATTACAGTTTTCCGGAAAAAAATATAATAATCAATCTCTTCACTCCCAGCTGAGAATGCTTAAGTTCCAGTTTTCAATTATTTGAAATATATAAAATAATAAATTTGGTCTCTCACAGTTCCATGCTCCAAAATCCTCACTAACAGTAATTTCCAGATTGGTTTCAGGTGTCCACCAAGTGAGCCTTTTTGAGGCCTTTCCTTCTTCTCCAAATCAAAACCCAGGCCACCTCCAGATCCCGATTATTAGCCCAAATTGAAAAGCCTCAAATCCTGAACCCTTTCCGCCAGCGAAAGTCCATCCCAGTGAGACAGAGAAAGCCTGAGATTCTCCAAAGGAGGTAGGTACTGTGGGAAGGAGGAGTCTCTATCCTTAATCCCCCAGAAAGCCCTCTCACCCACTTGCAAGATCAATCTCTATGGAAGAACCACTGCCATAGCAGCTCAAGGATAAACCGCTGCAATATATTCATTTAGAATTTTTTTAAAGGGTCATAAAAGTCTTTGTAGTAGGTATAGTAATTAATATATGCAGATATTCTCTGCAATGTTTAATAACAGAAATAGCATATTGAATTGTTTTTTAATGTTTAATGCAAAACTTTGTGTTTTATGGAAGAATGGTAAATCAATATAAAATGTATACATTAAAGTACTAAAAGAACAAATGGTTTTTTTGTTAGTAAAAGCAATAAGTCCATTAAAATTTCGATTGAAGAATGAAAAAAAGAAAGCTGGGGTCACATTGAAGCCAATTGAAAGACAGCTCCAAGGTAACAGAAACTGGAATCCCATCACTTTCTATGGGGCCGAGGACACCCTGCTTTTTTTGGGTATAGAAACTTTTGATGTATAGGGAATGTATAGGAAATGTGGACATTTGTGTGCATGTGCTGCTGTGTGAGACTCACAAGAGCTCGCCAAAAGAGGCCAGTGAGAGGCATATTAATCTCTCTCTCTCCATCTTTCTCACTCTCTTGGCTAGCACCATGTGAAGTTTCCCTGCTACCTCTCTTCTCATCTGAGAGCTCTTTGTCCCACACTCAAACAGTGTCAGTGGCCTCTGCAATCCCATAAACCCCCACCCCACTGCACCCAGCCTCTGTGCCCAAGCTCGGCCTCTGAATTTGCATAGTGGAGGGAGGGATGGTGGGCACATGCAGAATGCCAGCTCCATTTAGGCCACTGATGTCATGCCTGTGCCCACCGTGGGAGAGCTGTGGAGGGGCTTAGAGGGTGATGGAAAGCCCTTTCTCCTCTCTTTCCAGCCCTTCTTTTCCGGTATGAATGAATCTTTCAGAAACGGCAGCCCATTGTGCTGAATAATCGACGCCGATTATCCGATTTTATGCTGCCTTCCCAGAGAGAGGTCTCTCTCTCTCTTTCTCTCTCTCTCTCTCTCTCTCTCTCTCTCTCTCTCTCTCTCTCTGTGTGCATCTCCAGTTCTTTCATAGAGGATGCAAGGCAATGATGGCCTTGACAGGTTGTCTTAGCAACCGCAGAAAAGAAAAGAGGGTGAAAAACAGAAAGCGATCCTTTGCTCCACCCCGGCTCAAGTTTCTTTAAAGAGCTAATAAAGAAGCAACTAAATAATATTAGAATATAAATATATATGTGAAGAGACTGATTTTTAACAAATAATAAAAAAATTTTTTTCAAGATCCTAAAGAATTGAAACAACAATGTCAATCATTTCTCTTATTAGTTTAGAATAGACTACATCACGAACATCTTCTCAAAAAACTGTAGCATTTAAAACTCATTTCACTCGTCTGGTAAACTCGTACACCGCTGTACCTAAACCTTTACAACACTGAATAAGGTTTTAAAAATTGACTTGACAAAGGTGTCTGTACTATAAAACAAACATTGAAATTCATTAGAACGCTTTATTAAGTATTTAATCAGGCCCCAATTGCACACATCATAACCTCCAATACAAAAAATAATTGAGAATATTAGCAATCAACTGGGCAATAAATTATTGTATACACATGTAGTGTCTTGCCTTAATACATCCACACAAACACAACATTTCCTTTCATTACACTTGACATGTCTTGTATGTTCTCATTAGCACACATTGTGAGGGGTCTATATTGGCTAGATAACATCCCCTCCTCCACACACTGCTCTATACTAGAGCTCAACCTCTTGCTAATTTAATCTCCAGCATTTTGGATACAGTCTGGGCCTCACACAAACATATATTAGGTGTTTAACCTTAACCATAAAAAAACACAAATTAGCTACATTTTTAGGCAAATTATTAAGACCAGTTAAGTTAGCAGGTATTAGGATGCAGACATTTTATTCAACATTGCTTATTGAACATTGAATTTATGGTTACACAATAAACTGCTATTAAAACAATGCTGCAGGTTACCATTAAAATTAACACAACCGTCTGACTTTTAGTAAGAAGCGTGCGCACACACACACACACACACACACACACACACACACACACACACACACACACACACACACAAACCACAATATAAACACAGTCTGACATCAGAGCTAGCAGCAGCACAAATCTGAGCAAATCCAGGCAAAGGTCAAATTACTGCTGTGGGATGTAAATGCACTTAAAAACATCTCTGTGATTTTGGCTTGTGCATGCATGTGATGCTTTATATAGATGTGTTGTTTCTGCCCTTCTAATGAGTCAATCGTATAAGTCAGTTATACAACTCTGTAGGTACCCAGTGACACTCTATATACAAGGTATGCATTATTTGTTCCTTTGTAGTCATAACAACCATATCTTTATTCAAATGCTTGTTATAGCAAGGTATATTAGATATCCCCAGCCTTTGCATTATTATTCAATTAAATCACATTTTGTAATTGCATTGTCTATACCACTGGTCAATGTTTCTCTAAAAAAAAGAGCAGAATGAATTTTAGCACAGCTATCTTTCAGGTGAATAATAAAGGAGAGGAAACTCATAAAAGAGAGGAAGAGAGGTTTTCATACGAATATTTCAGACACTAATGATCTACCTGTTTTGAGCAACTGAGCCTGCAAAAAAAGACATTACTACTTATTATATTCAATATTATAAACATGAGCAAAGTGCTTTCCTCTGTTTGAAGTGACCTTGTTGTGTCTATAATGAGGAGGTAATTAGGGAATTATGGGAAATTGCTATGCATCCACATGTAGAGGGCTTTCACATGTGAGCAGCTCCACCACAATTATGTGCTTAAAGAGCCATTATGCCAAGACCAGTAGCTGGAGTGCACTGGAGAATCTTTATCCATCTGGTAAATAGTAAATGAATAAAATTGGTCTCTACAGATGAAGGACTTTCTCACTTTTTGTTCTTTTGTTTTCTTTCCATCGTATTCTTCACTAATTTTGTTCGCTAATAGAAATAACTCTACTTTCAAGTATTCTGTTCAGATCCACAGGGTTTCTTCAGTGATCTATATCTTACTGTTGGAGATCTCACATCATATTATTGATTAACATGCACCTGTGAGAAATCTTGTAACATTATATATAAAGACCAAGCTTTATGATTTGCTTCAGCATATATGTTTGAAGACTGGTTGTTTTGATGCACTGAATTTGTCAGCTAAGCTGAGCTCAAATCCCCAAGGATATCATTAAATCAGCCTGGACCATCACCTCCCTCCCCCATGCTACTACTCATCTGTACAGGGAAAAGAACAGAGTCTCAGAGAATAGGCAAAAGGGACAATAAAAGACTGGGGTGATGGATGTGGTTCAAGGTAGCTGATTGGATCAAGAATGGGGAGGGGCAAGAGTTTTATGCAAAATTGTTTTGACAGCAGAGACAATCATCAACAATTTGCACATAATACACAAAGCAGTAATGGAGCAATAAAATTATCTCTGTAAATGTATATGCATATGTAAATGTAAAGTATGTATGTATGTATGTATGTATGTATGTATGTATGTATGTATGTATGTATGTATGTATGTATGTATGTATATTTAAATTATTTTCAAGTACCAGAGAAATCACAAATAGGTCACTGCTCATAGCTTCAATGCTTTCTTTAAATAAGCACACACAACAAAGAATGAGCAACATAGGGAAGCATATCCAAAAACTACCTGCAATAAAAGCCATCTGTATTTTAAAGAATGCCAATGGAATTAACCCAATATTGATTCAGAAACAGTGACAAACATTCCACAATGCTCTGATTAGTAACAGCCAAATAATTTGGGGAAAATAAGGAAGATCAGGTCAACATGAATTAAAGACTAATCTCTACAACCACCAAAAACTATGTATTCATAGCGCTATAACTATGTATTCATAGCGCTTCACTTTTTCCACATTTTATTATTTTACAGCCGTATTCCAAAATGGATAACCTTCATTATTTTCCTCAAAATTCTACAAACAATACCCAATAAGGACAACTTGGATGAGGTTTGTATTCAAATATCCACACACTTTGCCATGACACTCAAAATTGAGCTCAGGTGGAGGTGACCAAGAACCCGATGTTACTCTGAAAGAGTTCCAACATTTCTCTGTGGAGAGAGGAGAACCTTCCAGAAGAACAACCATCTCTGCAGCACTCCACAACCAGGCCTGTATGGTAGATTGGCCAGATGGAAGCCACTCCTCAGTAAAAGGCAAAAGTCTTTTTGCCAAAAAAATACCTGAAAGACTCCAGAAAAAGACCATGAGAAACAAAGATTAAACTCTTTGGCCTGAATGCCAAGCGTCATGTCTGGAGTAAACCAGGCACTGCTCATTAATACTATCTCTACAGTGAAGCATTGTGGTGGCAGCATAATGCTGTGGGGATGCTTTTCAGCAGCAGGAACTGGTTGACTAGTCAGGATTGAGGGAAAGATGAATGCAGCAATGTACAGAGGCATCCTTGCTGAAAACTTCTGGACCTCAGATCGGGGCAACAGTTCATCTTCAAAAATAAGTGTGCCAAGCCTATAGCAACATACTCAAAAGACTTGAGTCTGTAAATTGTGCCAAAGGTGCTTTTAAACAAAGGCTGTGAATACTTATGTAATACTTTTCAATTTTTATTTGTAATGAAAATAAATCTTATAAAAGGATTTAAATCAAACTTCCTTCAGGTTGTCATTATGGGTTATTGCTTGTAGAGGTTTGAGGAAAATAATGAATTTATTTCATCTTGGAATAAGACTGTAACATGACAAAATGTGGAAAATGTGAAGCGCTGTAAATACTTTCCGGACGAATGCAGTTCGAAATATGTGCAACTTAAACCATGTATTGCTTTTGAATAATGTTTTTTTTTTTTTTTTTCTTTCAGAAAAGTACTAACAGAAGATAAGACCAAATGCTGCAGAGAACTGTTATGAATACCCTTAGCAATATGTTTAATTAACACTTTTGCATAAGTGCAAAACATATTCACATGCTCCCATCAGGGAGAACACTTTATATTTTGGAGGTTGAAATATAAAACATCATAAAACATCAAATTTCTCCTGCATAAAACTTTTAATAGAGGAACACACATAGGTTTCTTTATACATTATGATTTACTAAATGCTTTTTGCAGATGTGCAACTCATCATATTTACTGAAAATCACATAGAGTTAGCTATTTGTTAGGCCATTTTTATAGGCAGTACCAGTGTCACTGGCAGACTCATCTTGTACTTTCTGAGATGAAAAGTGCATGCATTTTGCATAAACATTTTCCAAAACAATAGCATGAGTAATATATTTGAATCCATATGATCTGTAGTGGTAGTAACATTAAAGAGTAAGACTTGATCTTCATATACAAAAGTTATATATGAAAACACAAAACACAATAAAAGTTCATGTATAAATAATTACACCAAAATACAAACTTATTATTGAACCAAAAAGAAAATATCTCTATAAATGATTTCTAAACTGTAACATCCTGTCATTGACTTTTCATACACTGAAACAGATCCCATAGTTACAGATGCCATGTAACTATGGAGCCTGCATGAGAGGTCATAGGTAGGTGGACAGACAGATGGATAGATAAATAAATAAATGTGATTCCTAATTAACCAGCACATGGTACTGTGAGCCAAGTCCACCACAAAATGTCCACTGTGTTGGGCCAGCCATTGAAGCAAACCACTCTCGAAATGCGCCAAGTGCAGAGGAATAATAGAGCAGTTTATAGGGCTCCATGCCCATTCACAGGCTCCCTGCGATGGGAAACTTTTAGCGCAATGGTTCAGGAGGGTTTTTTTTTTTAATTGTTTCCTCGTCTCTCTCTCTCTCTCTCTCTCTCTCTCTCCTGCTTTCAAAAGTGAAAGTGACAAAGAACCAGTGAAGGGGATTGTTTAGTGTTCCACTGGTCCAGGCCGGAGGTAAACACAGACGGCCCTGTGTGCCTCCACGGGGTTGCTGGGATGAGGTGGGCAAAGCACGGCAGAGGAGGAGGAATGGGGGCCCTCCGGAAGAAGAAGATGGGGAGTATAGGGTGCTGTAGTGTCTCCTGGGGAGAGCTAACATTGTAAATGTGGCATCAGGGTTCACATGAGTGCCCGTTAAGATCAAGTAAAAGTGATGAAGCTCTACGAGATTAAGTGAGTAAGTGGCAGCTCGGCCCACCGCTCCCACAGCTCTGGCTATTTACATACTCAAGAGTGGAATTAATGCGCCACAGTCCCTAAAGCTGGCACAAAGATGCACACAAAGCATCCTCAAAGGCCCATTAGAGACTTAGCTGCAAATTAAATGAGGGAATAGAAGGATAGAAGAGGAAGAGAGGAAAGAGACACAGAGATGCCCTGCGGTTCATCCACAGTTCTTAAGAGGAGACTGAGGTGAGAAGAGATTGTTCCTCGAATACTTGAGTCGCAAAAAGGACCACTCAACAATTCTTCTCATTTACCTATTAATATGAACAGAAAGGCCACATTTTATTGTAAGACTGTCAGGGACTTTACATAAGATTTTATTTTGCATAGATGTGGACCGCTCTGACATGTACTTTTCATACTTGTCCAAATGTGCAGAAGATTCACAGTGGTGTAATGAATTAAAAAAAAAAACTGATTAGTTCAATGCCCAAGGCTTAGTAGGCTTGGGAGCTCATTTAATGTTAGATCTACATTTATTCTTTCAACAGATTTTCAACACATTTTCAGGAACCTTTGTATTCTGGTTATGGCTGTGATGGATCCAGAGCCTCTAACAATGAGTGTGAGGCAGGAACATACCCATACCCCCCAAAAAAAACAGTATTAATTTGTCCATCAAAATGCTTTCTATTCTGGGAACATTACACCTACAAAACAAGGACATAACAGCAAACGTGGCAAATCGGCATCATGAAATTAGACAGTATGACTCACTTCTTCACACAACCATAATTAGGACTGCATGTAATACTCAGTAAACACTGGTTGTATTACCACTCTGAAATAATGTTCATTATAGGATAAGGAATATGTCTTGATTGCATAATTCACAGCACTCTTCTTTGCTGATGGAATTTTTTTCTGCTAGAGGAGAATGGAATTAATTTTATTCTACACTTCCTGTGAGGTTTGTCCAGAATCCACTGTTTTTCTTTAGGACTATTGTGCAAACACATAACACTGAACAATAAATATACTGTATATATATATATATATATATATATATATATATATATCCTCCCTCACGCATTGGTGACGGCTTACTTGCCGTTTCTATAGCAGTTTTGTTACGAAGCCCAACACCCACCCTCTTCCTTTTGCAGCTGGGCTTGGGACCATCCATTCCCACAATTGAGCACACATGGGGGTTGAGGGCCTTGCTCAGGGGCCCAAGAGTGCCAGCCTGGTATGGCCGGGACTCATATGGACAAAGTCAAATGAAATAACCACTAGGCTACCACCTAGGTACAGGTACTCCTTAAAAAAATAAATAAATGTGTACATAGGTAACAAAGGTCAATCTTCATACACACACTCACTGTCCACTTTATTATGAACACCTGTACACCTGCACATCCATGCAGTCATCTAATCAGCTGATCATGTGGTGGCAGTGCAATGCATGAAGTCTTGCAAATACAGGTCAATTGTTAAAAGGTCTCTTTCACTGTTTCATTGTTCCATATGGGATTTGAGATTCCATACTGCATTTATATATACAGTAAATGCACTATGAATATATATGTTGAAGAAACCAAATAATTATTAAACAGTGGAAAGAGAAACAGAGCAAGGCCATTCTTACCATCCCAGTGGATTTATTACTGTCACCACTCTAAATTGCAACTAACGTGTTATCAATTTATTAAGCATAGCATTATCTCGGTAGCAGATGGACTAAAAAGGCGTAAAGGACTAGAACAGTGATGCATATCCATGGGGATCTCTGTTCTGGCATTCTAAGTCTCATGGGAATAGCCTAATTTGTTAGCACTGCTTTTGGAAATGTTTACAGATTTTTACACATCAGACATTGGAAAAAGCAAGTGACTAATCCCTGTGCTCTTTCAATTTCATTTATAGTCTACACAAGCACTGGACGAGCAGGAACATTGGAAGAGCGAGTGAGAGATGTGGAGCAAAACAGATAGACTAGGGCAGGGAGGAGTGATGAGGAGGAAAGAGAAAAGAAGTTGAATGGCTTGGAGTTTGGCAGTGTCTCCATGTTCCCATGAGGATTATTCAAGTGCTACAGTAGATGCCGCCCAGTACAACCCTGTCTACAGCTCTGAATAGACTGAATGAATCTTCACCCCTGGATACCCTCAGGCACACAAATTCTGTAGTCTTGTTCACTTTTATCATTCTGATATAATTTCTCCATATGCTTTTTCTAAGCAAAAATCAAATTTTTCCCATTTTTAAGATAAGCAGTTTGCCAGGCTTGCTGCCCCAAGCATATGGCGCTCACATGATCTTCCGCTTGACCACCCCTCCCCTTGCGACAGAACCCCTTCCCAAAATCTCCTGCATCTCCCCAAATGAACAGAGCCCCACTGTCTTTCATCTCTCCCCACTTATTGTATTTGTAAGATGGATCTAATGGCCAGGCTTCTACTCCCTGTGTATCAAAAACCCTATTCTTTATAGGAAACCAGTGGCGACATTTGCCACTGTATTTTACTCCATTTAATGGCCTTTTTCAGTTTAGTTTTAACATAAAATGAAATTCCCCTGCAAACACATGGCTTAAATTGCCAAAAGATTGATTTTGCAGAAGGTGTAAGGATTTTTTCTTTTATTTAAAAAATCACTCTTGGGCACTGTACAAGCAATAATATACAAATGTAAACATGAACATATGATCATTGTTAATTAACTAATCAAAGAAAATAAACACCTGATAATGTATGTACTGACTTTTATTACTCTATGTATTTCACCACACATAAGTGACCCAGTAGAAAGTTTCTGAGCAATAGGCGATGACAGACAAATGTTAATGTGTCTATGTACGGCAATTATGAAACAATAAGCCCACAAATAAACACTCTGTCCATTTTACTATTGAAAGAACTGCTGAAGTGAGCTGCACCCTTCCTGTAGGAATTTAATGAGAAGGGCCTCTGGGCACAAACCAAAACAGATTACCTGCATGGGTCGTCTCACCCTTTCAATCACACAGACCACGGCATTCCATCAGCTACAAGCCTGAGGGCAGACATTGCCCCCTGTTTAGATCTCACACTGGAATTTCTAACAAAGAAAAATCACTCAAACACCTTATAGCGAGTGGTGATCTAGCACTTACACAATAGTTACATGGACTTCATATCTAAGAAACGAGGAGGGTAAGGAGTAAAGAGATTTGCACACAAATTACAGAAAACAGTATACTCATTATTTATTTTACAATGATGTATAGCAGTGTGCAATCTATCTATCTATCTATCTATCTATCTATCTATCTATCTATCTATCTATCTATCTATCTATCTATCTGTTTTCTTTCTGTCGTCTGTTTGTCTTTCTGACTGCTGTAAGACACCCACCCTGTCTCCCTTGTTCCACCCAACACACCCTGCACTTCCACAAAGGAACGAGTGAAGCACATGGATGCGCGCGGACGCTCATTCTGTTAATGTACGTCTTTTTTATTATGTGACCTTTTTTTTCACTTGTAATTGGAAACGGTTTCAGTACTTTACAATCAGATGCAATTAACATTTGAAGGATTGGAAAAAAAAAACCTCGTAATGCTAATTCACAACCTGGGCAATGGGACATTACTGTACAGAACTGCGCGCGCTAAAACCGGCTGATTTACCTCAAATGTTTGAAGGCTATTTTCCAGAATAGATTCTAGCGCAGAATTAACACATTTGAGGTGATTTTTTTTTTCTGCAGCTAGACATTTATGAACACTGTAAGACCTGACACAACGCTAGTGTTTTGTGTGTGTGTGAGTGTGTGTGTGTGTGTGTGTGAGAGAGAGGGACCAGGAAGCGCAGTTGCGCGCCGCTCCGGAGCGTGTTATTGTAGTGAAGCGCGTGCACCGCTACTGTCAGTGAAACATCCGCTGCTCACATTCACACACTGATAGTTAATCCTCTTGTTTACTGCATCTGTAGCCGGCTTTTACACACGAGTTTGGAATATTTGGATTGGACCTGACCCGTAATTATTCACAGACATCTATAATATAGACTTCACCAGGTGATCATGGCACTATAGGCAGAATGAGACATGAGTCTAAATTATAGCCTTGAACACACTGCTGTAATATACAGTAATACCTTGCAGTATATTTTATTTTAAAAAAAACAACAACAAAAAAAAACATGCAGCTTTTCATAAAATATTATCATGCAACAAAATATTACTGTCGGTGATCGGAAGTATTAGTGAACTAGAACGCAGAAATTGTTCATATATTTACATTGCGAATCATAATGAGTGTATATTTAGATATGATATATTTTAATGCATATTCATATATTGATCTGTGGAAGACAAGCTGCTGCATGTGTCTCTGTAAACTGAGAGACACTCACCTTTGTTGTCAACCTGGGTGAAATCGAAGACTTGTTTGGCGCTCTGCTGTCTCGCATCCACTTTTTTGAGTGAAAAGCCGCTGAGATGTAGAGAGAGAGAGAGAGAGAGAGAGAGAGAGAGAGAGAGAGAGAGAGAGAGAGAGAGTACGGTGATCTCTACGGGGTAATCCGTGGAGCTCCGAGCTCAACAATCCCACTGAATGAAAGCTGCTTTCCTGAAAACTGAGTGTGTGTCGTTCACACTCCTCCTCTCCTCTCCTCTCCCCTCCTCTAGCTCTTCCTCCCC
>MU551526.1:6459576-6489576 GCA_024362625.1 Silurus asotus
CCCCCCCCCCCCCCCCCCCCCTCTCTCTCTCTCTCTCTCTCTCTCTGTCTTGTAACAGGTGATGTTGAGTGGGTCAAACGGCCAGGCTTCAGTTGAAGCTCATCCATGTGATTTAATCATCTGTATAACAATTCCATGTATGAACTTTTATTTCTGTGGATAACAGGATATAGAGATGGAAAACATTCATGACCTTGTAGTCAAGTCAAGTCAAGTCAAGTTTATTTGTATAGCGCTTTTCACAACAGACATTGTCTCAAAGCAGCTTTACACAAATCAACAGTGAAGGTGAATGGTGCGAATTTGTCCCTGATGAGCAGCCGTGGCGACTGTGGCAAAGAAAAACTCCCTTAGATGTTATGAGGAAAAAACCTTGAGAGGAACCAGACTCAAAAGGGGAACCCATCCTCATCTGGGTGACATCAAGAGTTTGATCATAAATTTTTCAACAATACAGAACACTGGAGAGTGAGAACTAACATGATTACTGGAGTATAAGATTATAAGTGAAGTAGTGACAAAAAGTCACGATTACATTCTGTGGTTACGGTTATGGCTATGGTTACTCGCTGGCTTGGTATGGGGTTATGAAAACATGTTTTGTAGTTTTAGCACCTAAATCCTGAGGCGAATTAATAGTGGACCATTAAAACCACTGTACTTTATACATTCAATAAAATGCACACAGAGCTTGCAAATCACCCCAGTACAGGGGAAAATAAGATGCCCTTACTTCTGAGTGTGATTGATTTGGAGAGAGTGTGTGTGTGTGTGTGTGTGTGTGTGTGTCTGTGTGTCTGTGTGTCTGTGTGTTTGTGTGTGTGTGCATACATTTTTATTCTCTCATGACTTTTTAATAAAATTCTATGAATTCTATTGGATCAAATTGTATAACTCAGTATATGTTCTCATTCATGCACTCATACAAATACAACTGAGTAAAGAATGTATGTATTCTGCTTGATTTGACATGAAAAGGGTTGAAAGGCATGGCACAGACCTTAACCACACACTCTAACCTTAACCTGTCATTCCAAACTGATATAAATTTGCATTAGGGTTAAACCTATATCATAACTCACATGATATCCAGACACAGCTTCTTCCCAGAATCAGAATTATTCATTATATTATACTGATGATATCTAGTAGTTGATGACACATTCATTTGAATCACTATTGGGTTTCTTTTCTGTTGTGAAGTTTTGTAGCATAGTGATTATCAAAATTTTTATTTAACATTATATGCACTTTTATTAAATGAGCATTTTAACAAAACTTCTGTTTCTTTTTCCTGGGTTTCAGCATTTTTATTTGTAATAAAATTCACTGGAATTATAAATTTTTATTCAAATTTTTCTAATTTGCCTATTTTTAATAAGTAAAGCTCAGGGGCGTAGCCATCATTTCAAAAGTGGGGGGGACGAAATGTCTAGTGTTACTAGTTTTGTTTTTCAGTTAACCCTTGCGTAATTGACAGGTTTTATTTTTAATTATAATTTTTTTGCTTTATATGCTTTATAATTATATATGATTATAAAACAGAAAGAAATAAAGAAATACAACAGCTTGCCACTGGGACAGGACCCTTAAAAGGACACCTTTGTACCTTATTTACCCCCAAAGATTTATATTTGTACATTAAGGTACACATTGGTACTCTAAGGTAGTAATGTGTACCTTTTTGAGTATAAAGTACAAGGATGTTCTTATAATGGTACTAAGTGTATATTGTTTACATATTTCAAATTGTATTTTGTGTATGCACAGTACATGACACACAGTAATGGAGACTTTCACATTCAAATAATACTTTATTTTGTTCTCTTCTACAGTCCATGTTTCAGGAATAAAACAAGTCATTCAAAACAAACTATTAAAAGAAAATATGTATTTAACTCTACTGACAAACATGTCAAGACCCGATATCAATTATACAATCAGACAATATAAACATTTAGTGTTACTTCTTTTAAGCTTCCTGGCTGGTTTGTTTAAAAGTAGTAGTTTTTTTCACAGTGTTAAAGCGAACATATATCTCAATATATAAAGCTACGTAAAACTGCCAAAACGTAAAATTAGTTCAATAATGAAAGAGCAGCCCATAAAATAAAGATAGTTCCTATCAGCATACTGTAACGTTTCCCCTGTGATCTACCCTCATTCACCGGACTACATTACCCATCATCCTTTACACCCCGTCATCCACCATGTTTGTTTCCCGTCTTCACCTGTCTGTTCACCCGGACTCTATTTATACTCATCACCACTGTCTTCACTCATTGTCGGTTATCGTCTTTACTATGTTGTATGTGTGTGTGATTTACCTGCTCCTTATTATTAAAATCACATCTTTAATGTTACTATTCGTGTCCTCGTCTCTCCGTGTACATACCATAACACACAGAGTTACACATGCTGTCAAATCTCACTTCAACATGATCTTTATTCTTATTTGAAGGCTTTTAATAACACACTTGTTAAAACAAAAGACGTTATAAAAGATTTTAGGGAAAATACCTTGAAAACTTGCTAATTATTCAACAAGAGCAACAGGCAGAGCTTCTAAACATTGTGGAACACAATTCGGATACCATATGCAACTTACACTGCTTGACTTTTTTGTAAAAAAGGCCCGAATGTTGGACATGTCCCCCGCGTCCCCCGCGTAATCTACGCTCCTGATAGTATAGATTAGTATTTGATAAGGGTCAGGGTCAGGATTCACTTTTTTAATCAATGTTTGTATATGCACAGCTCCTACATAGGCAAATGTGACTTGTGGCCAACAAAATTGTGTTGACTGTTTCTATTTGCATATTGTCATTTATGTTGTCAAAATAAATCCTATGCAATAATATGATGTAGATTTGGGTCCATATCACCCATCCCTTATTTGCATACCCTGCCTCCTTTGTACATATTGAAACATACCATGGCTGTTTAATCCATAATCTATGACCTGCACCCAAAATCGATCAATTTAGTAAACAGTATTCATGAAAATGTCATGAAATATTGATGCATGCTTCTGCACAACTTAAACACGAAGGTTAGATTCTAATCCAAGGTATGCCATGTGGTGAGCTGTATAACAAGAAGCTGATGACGATCACACCGCTATATCAAGTGTGCTATTTTCAGGCTGTGAAGTCATAAAATTTCCAGGAAAGCTGCTAAGAAATTATGAGGGCTTCGTTTTCAGACATAAAAAAGAGAAAATTATAAAGATAAGATTTCATCTTTAATAGTGAAGGCAGTGAATCTACACAGTGACTCTCACCCCAACATAACAACAACAGCATGAATTAATTTAGACTCTCTCTCTGATAACACCTCAATCTGTTTCACTGGCATGCTGACAGATTATAGCAGTCTTGATGAATTGTGTGGGGTGTATTTTATGGAAGAAGACTTTATTTTGCAGGCTCACTTGACAATCCTGAAGCAAATCTAAATTGTTATACAGTGCAGTACATACTGAACATTAGAAACCACAGTATAAATTTTCTTTCTTTGAAATGGGCTATTCTAAAAGTGCATTTATGGATTCTTTTTATTGATCACCACTTATTGAAAAGATGCAAACTTCACATGAATCACGCAATTCATATGAATATTACACAATATTTTTCATGCATTCTGTGTGAATGTTAAAAAATGTATAAATATTAGATCCAGTATTATTCACATAATTAACTTTTGTTTAATCGAATTGACATGTGCCATTTCAGGGTGTGGTGAAATGTGACCACATTTTCCATATACACACTTTTTCACAGGAAACACGAAACAATCAAAACCAACACATGATTTGATTCACCACTGTTTAAAAGATTATCGAAAAAAAAATGCCACAATCTGCGTTTAGAAGTCTAATTCTTAATTAATATTTTTTTTTATCATGTTTTAAGATATAATCATTAATACTTGTTCACTAATTTGTTGGGACAGGTGAGATTTAAAGAGTGTTCATAATTGTAACTTCACTAAGATGTTTCACTGTGTGTATCTCTCCGCTTGTCTGTGTTTGCTGCCCAAGACTTCTCTTCACTTGTGCCAATCTAAAGCATAACAGCAGTGTTCCTCGTGCCCTATCGCTGAATTGATCTAATGTTATATTGATCTAGGACTGCTTATCATTCAGCATTAGAGACCTTTGGATTTGGATTGAGGTGTTACTCTATTATGTCTGTGCAGCTCTACTAATGAAGTGGCTTTGCTGCATCTCTAAAAAATATTTCTAGTTATACAGTAGATGTCACACTACACATACTCCAGATGAAGCCTCTTCTCCAAGTTTCATTTCACAGTCATTTTGGAGGGAATATTATATACATTCTTAACAAGGTTTGCTGTGAAATCTAACTCACTTATCATTTAGAGAAATTGAGAAACAGGAGCTTTTCAAAACCTGTTTGCGATCATTAGTGTACATTTAAATCAGGAAATCAAGGTATCAAGTCAAGTTGGTTTTCATCTATACCTGCTTTCTACAAGGCATAAACAGCTGTTCCCTCATTAGGCTCTATTTTCTCTCTTTTTTAATTATTATGACAAAGGAAATGCAGCTGTTGTGTTATGAGGCAAACAAAGAACACAAATCATCACAAAACAAAGAAAACAGCTGACACACAAGACTCTTTCTGTAAATGATAAATACATATCTTAAAAAAACAGAAATTGTCACCATATCAACATTTGGGTTTTTTTTATCCTTGTTAAATAACACAAACATGTATTCAGTATTATCCTTAGATGAGACAAACAAAGTCAATGTTTATGAGCTATTACTATAGCAACCTATTAAAACAAGCACATTAATATAAACCCACCACGTAGAAATAAAGAATTAACTTCCACTATTTTTTTGACTCAACGAGAAAATAAAGAATAACTTAGTAGATTTCCAAGCCAATACTGAATAAGAGATTGTGTGAGTCATTGAAATACACCATGGATTGTGTGGAAGAAGCACAAATATGAATGTTATGAGTTTTTTTTCTATAGTAAGCATGTTTTACCTTACTTTTTTTTCTTGTGTAAAGCATGCTAGGAGTAAGATATATAAAAAAAAAAAAACAATCACACTTTCTCAACTCCAATCTCAGCATGCTTTGACTTTGACTTAATGACTGATGTTTTTTTCCCTAAACCCCAGTGTGGATAAGTGTATATGTTTAAACAATGCACAATGTAGTGTTGGCACAATGTATAGCATACTGAATTTGCGGTACTAATGGACCTAGATCATTTCTTGTGGAAAGCAGTGACTCTGCTCCAGCGTGTTAAATCCTTAATAAAGCAGCACAGCTCAAGGCCTCTCATGGGAGCAGCATGGGGGATGGGCAGCAGGCTCACAAATTGAGCCATCACCTCAGGGTTGTAAAAAGAGTAAAGGCAATACATAGCTGCCTTCCTTAACAGTGCTGGTTCCTCATTACCTATCTGGAAGGTTAATGGGTGTGTGGTGACTGAGGTGGATTTGCGATTTCACATCATGATGTTCATTCGTTTGATTCCACATCCTGTAAATTACTAAAGCAGTTAACAGATGAAACTGTCAGCAATGTGCGCACACGGAACCCCTGGATATTACTCATGGGATTTGGATCAGTTGATTTTTTTTTCTTCTTGGAAATCAAATTCAGCTGTGGTCTCTAACCTTACAATCCATAGCAAGCTGTCGTGGAAAGCAGCAGGGAAATAAACGAGTCTCTATAAATCATGGTGTCATTCTGTAGTTAAGCTGATAGCAGGCTGTGAGTGATAGCGAAATTATACTCACATGAACATCTAAATGTACATATTATATACCAAATATCGAAACGCACATTTTTTGTGTGTAAAAAATAAAATGCAGAAAACGTCACCACCTGACATCATTAAACAGGATTAAATTCATTGTTTAAAAAGAGCATGAGTTAAAATCAAGTGCTTTTGAATTACAGGTCAAGAATTAATTAAATTCATTTTAATTGTTTGCTTCAGATGATGAGGTTCTTTTACTGAATAAAGAATGCCTTTTTTCTTGAGTGTGCCAGTAGCATTTATGGCTGTGTGATTGCATAATGAATGGACAGAAGTGGAGACACAACAATGAACAGTGTACAAATGCTAACACGATTTTTCCAGGTGTCAGCAGGCGTTTGCATTTCTCATAGTGACACACTAGCAAAGCTTTTCCTATGTTAATTTTAATGTAACAACTATGATGTATATGTCATAGACAAAAGGGTATTTGAAAACAAAACAATTAAATCATTATTATTCATATTCTTAGTGCACCACAGAGATTTGATGTGTGATGTTTCACATTATTATCTTTGTAGTATAAGCCTTGTATGTATGAAGTGGTAGAATGTAAGATATTGTTTATGCATATGAATAATTTTTAGTGAAATCCTCAGCTGTTAAGTCCTAGCCTTTGACCCACAAGCAGATGCTTTTCGGGTTTTCTGGCAATATGTTGCATTTTCATCGCAGGTATTTGTTTGGTGGTTTGGAAGGAAAGTCAAAGGTCACAATGGGTGAATTCTGGAAAATCATATGTTTACATTAAAATCTGAAGTGATGCAAAACTAAATGTTCTGCCTGAATATGTCTGTCTCTTGGTGGATGTGAAGACACAATTATCTGATCTTTCAAAATGTTTTTACACAAGATACTTCTATATGTGGTACTGTAGACCATACAAATATCTGAGATAACATGAATGAGAACAGTCATATCAGTATTCCTGTTTTTTTGTCCCATGTACTTTCCAGTATGAGTAAATGTACTTTGCTACTGTACTTTCAAGTACATTTTTGGTTACCTTCTAGTTTTACTGAGTATCCAGCAACTTTTACTCTCTACTCAACTACATTTATAATTAATATATGTACTTTTTACTTCACTATATTTAAATTTTCGACGACGATTGTTACCAATTACATTTTGCACCTCTGTTAAAGATGTCATCAAGACTCCTCTACCCGCCTGTGCTGCCTGTGAGCCACTTTCTGCACAGCTGGCCTTATTTGCTGTCCAAAAAGAGCTAGAATAATTCCAAACATTTTGAGTACCATCTTTTGTTGAAATTTGAATAACAAAAATTGCCCATCTCTGACATTGAGCATTAAATCAGTCAGTTCTAAATATTTGTTTTGACTTTATCTAAAATTATTTACCTTGATGTTAAATTTTTTTGCATCTTTAAGCATATGTTCAGTATGAGCGAAATACTGTTAGTAATTGCTAAAATCAGACACTCTTGTCATGTTGGTGACTTTGTAACTTGTAATGGCGTAGGTTTTGCACTAAGGTATCTATACTTTTACTGAAGTATGATTTTCAGGTTAGCTACCTCTGAAGGATGGAGATTAAGGATTTCAGTGATATTTGAGGAAATATATCCATGCAAAACTGCAAGGAACCTAAAAATAACAAGTAGCAGTCAGAACATATGCCCAAGTAATCAATGTGCATATGTTAGAGAAGAGCAAGGAGAGCAAGTGCATTCACATTAAAAACAGATATTATATTGTTCACTTGTGGCTAACAATATGAACCTATTTATACATCGACATATAAATGCAGAACTTGCGATTTTTCTGCGCAACACCCACACACAAGATTGCTGTCAATGCACATGCCCTATCCTATATTTATAAATATTTATTGTATTGTTAGCTTTTTCCACTGTTACTACCTCAGCTCAATAATGTACACAATTGCATTGCACATACAACTGAACATATGTTATATTTTTTTGCATTTACACGTAAGAAAATTCTGTTTGTATATTACAAAAAGTAATGTATTTTCACGGGACAGGCATTTTAGTGAAAATTGCACTGTTTTGGGTTGTGTCTGTGTTATAAAATGTGATTTAATTGATTTGATTTGAATTCTCCAGACAAAAAGATCCACTTTGAGAGAGAAAAATGGAATTGTGCAATAAAACATGTAATGTAAACATAGCTTAACTGTGAAATATCAGGCTTTAATCAAGTTGTTGGTCTGTAATGTAGGAAAGCAAATATAAACCTAATAAAATGTACGATTTTATAGCAAAATACGATTTGTATTTGCTTTTTGAACATCCCATTGAAGATTTGCTGTTATAATAACCTTCACTCTTCTAGGAACTTGTTCCAATACATTTTGGAGTAAGTTAGATACTGATGTATGGTGAGGAGGCCTGGGGTGCAGTCAATGTTCCAATTCATCTCAAAGCTGTTCAGTAGGGTTAGGCCAGAGCTCTGTAGTAGGCCACTAAAGATCTTCCACTCCTATGTCTTGAAAAACCATGCCTTTATGGACTTTGCTTATTGCACAGAGGCATTTTGATGTGGAAACAGGTTTGGGTCTCCCAGTTGAAGTAAAGGGGAAGATTTTATGCGACTGCATCCAAGGACATCCTTTACAATTCATTCAATTCAAGCCACATGAAAGCAGGTGTGGAATATTGTCTTTATATGCAAATTTCTCCTTTTCTTCTTTTTTTGTATTAAAAGTGTGAAAAAAAAACGTTCTTGTAATTCAAATATATAAAGAAAACTAAGAGAAACATGTTTGATTATATACAATTATATAGAGAAAATGTTAACATTTCACCATGTTATGGCCACAGATCATGTTTGTAGCTTTGCTGGATGTAAAAGATGTTTAGAAAGCAGCTCAGTGACTATAATGTGTACTTTTTTCTTGAGCAAATGTTAGTCTTTTATGATTCCGATTCCCAGCACAGTTGCTCCCTGCAAATCATGGGGTCAACTTTAAGCTCTCAACCAATCAGGTGAATGAGAAGTTAGCTTCTACTCAGTCGCTAATGATGCCCTACGAGTTAATGGAGCGTGAGAAGAAGCTGCGTTTCAATGGCACTGGAAAAGCTTTTTTTTTTCTCTTACTTCATCTGGCATGTTTAAAGATTCTGTACAATTGCCTGTAAAATAAAGAGAAACAACAACAAGAGGTCTTTTACAAAGCTACAGGGCACACAGGCTCCCAAGTGAAATCACCTCCAACAGCAAATCTTTTGCACAAGTCTTTATTGTGGACGAATGGGAAAAAACATTCGATCCAAATGCCCATGAGGCCTAAGTGATAAACCGAGCATTGGACATGCTCAGACAAACACTAAATCCTGAGAATCATACGTCACTATGTGCGTGTACGTGTGTGCATGTTAGCGCCTCTACTTGTGAAGGGGGAAGGGTGTGTGCCCCTGAGAAGAGAAGACAAAGGGTTCCATCCCCTCTCACATACTCTCACACACACACACACACACACACACACACACACACACACAAAACAACACTGTATTCATGGCATCAACTCTTGGTAGGATCTTTTATCTCTGTGGGCATCTTTCTGGAAATGGGTTCAGTGCAGATGGATCTAATCCTATACCACCTGAGTGTGTGTGTGTGTGTGTGTGTGTGTGTGTGTGTGTGTGTGTGTGTGTGTGTGTGTGTGTGTGTGTGCAAGCATGCATGCAAGTGTGTATCTGTGGGGATTTTAAATTGTATGTTTATGAGGACAGTCATGTGGTATATGTTTTTTATGTGTCTATGATATATATATATATATGTAAAGCTTAGCTTAAATTTAAAAATGTATTGCATGTGTCCTGTTTTACATGCCTATGTCATGCATTTCTCATAAACATTTATTGTTCTGCATGCTTTTTCAATAGATTGCTTAAATTGTATATAATGTCAAATTAACACAAAACAATTTTTTTACCCAACAACAATGTATTTTACTTGAATGCACTTATGTCATCTGTTAACCTTAAACACCCTTAATAATATGTAAAGTGTGCAAAACAGGTATTATATTTCGTTGAAGACAACTAATAGAGTGGTTTTCAACTAGAACCCCAACAGGGATACAGTGCATCCGGAAAGTATTCATAGCGCTTCCCTTTTTTCACATTTTGTATTTTACAGCCTTATTCCAAAAGTGATTTCATCTTTTATTTTCCTCAGAATTCTACAAACAATACCCTATAGCTATATATATATCATCTAAACCAGGCAATACAGTTAAATTAACTCAGATAACTGAGTGTGTAAAGGAAATAAGAGATTGGATGACCCATAACTTTTAAATTCCGATAAGACTGAGATTTTGCTCATCGGCCCAAAAACTAGTATACAGAAGCTCCAGCATCTCAACCTGCATTTAGACGGATGTTCTGTAACCACTAGTTCAACGGTAAAAGACCTGGGATTTATTTTAGACAGCAGCTTGTCTTTCAAATATCATATCAACCAAGTTACAAAAACAGCCTTCTTTCACCTTAGAAATATTTCTAAGTTAAGAAACATGTTGTCTATATCTGATGCAGAGAAGCTTGTCTACGTGTTTATGACCTCCAGAATAGACTACTGTAATGCGTTACTAGGTGAATGTCCTGTGTCATTAATAAACAAGCTTCAGTTAGTTGAGAATGCAGCAGCCAGAGTTCTCACAAGGTCAAGAAAATATGATCACATAACCCCAATCCTATCGTCCCTACATTGGCTTCCTGTTAAGTTTCGAATAGATTACAAACTACTACTTCTCATTTATAAAGCACTAAATGGTTTGACTCCCATGTATCTATCCAGTCTTTTAACAGGCTACAATTCGACATGCTCCCTGAGATCTCAAAACTCTGGGCTTCTAGTAGTTCCTAGAATAGCAAAGTCCACTAAAGGCGGTAGAGCATTTTCACATTTAGCTTCTAAACCCTGGAATAGTCTTCCTGAGAGAGGTCTCAGACACACTCACCCAGTTTAAGTGTAGATTAAAAACATATATTTTTAGCAAAGCCTACACATAACACGTCTCACATCATAACCTTGTGCTCCAGAACATCTGATCACATGCACATTATCAACTTTTGCTGTTAATATCATGAACAGCAGCTACGCTAATTCCTCTCCACTGCTTCTCTTTCTCTCCCCATCCCGAGACACCCTGAGGTTTGGCCAGCTCCAGTCACCTCCCACCTCGTGATGATTACGGACCTTTGAAGAAGTAGATGCCAAACTTGCAAACATCCCGAACCATCTAGAGATGTACCAGTGCCAATTGAATCCCACTACATGTGTGGTTTTGACATTGTAACTCCTGGAGTGTTAAAGGCTCTGGCATGGAGAAGCTGATGCTGGATCTGTGATGATCACAAATGCTGAGCTTATAAAACTAGGAGCTACTAACCATAAAGACTGTTTAAGACTGCAGAAAGAACATCACTTATAATCTTATACTCCAGTGCTCATGTTAGTTCTCACTCTCCAGTGTTCTGTATTGTTAAAAGATTTATGATTAAACTCTTGATGTCACCCAAATGAGGATGGGTTCCCCTTTTGAGTCTGGTTCCTCTCAAGGTTTCTTCCTCATCTAAGGTCAAGTCAAGTCAAGTCAGGTTTATTTGGATAGCACTTTTCACAACAGACATTGTCTCAAAGCAGCCATACACAAATCAACAGTTAAGGTGAATGGTGTGAAGTTGTCCCTGATGAGCAGCCGTGGCGACTGTGGCAAGGAAAAACTCCCTTAGATGTTATGAGGAAGAAACCTTGAGAGGAACCAGACTCAAAAGGGGAACCCATCCTCATTTTGGGAATTAGCGTAGCTGCTGTTTATGATATTAACAGCACAAGTTGATAATGTGATGTGATCAGATGTTCTGGAGCACAAGGTTATGATGTAATGTGTGTTATGTGTAGGCTTTGCTAAAAAGATATGTTTTTAATCTACACCTAAACTGGGAGAGTGTGTCTAAGCCCCGAACACTGTCAGGAAGACTATTCCAGAGTTTAGGAGCTAAATGTGAAAAAGCTCTACCACCTTTAGTGGACTTTGCTATTCTAGGAACTACTAGAAGCCCAGAGGTTTGAGATCTTAGGGAGCGTGGCGGATTGTAGCGAGTTAAAAGACTGGATAGATACATAGGAGCCAAACCATTTAGTGCTTTATAAGTGAGTAGTAGTAGTTTGTAGTCTATTAGAAACTTAACAGGAAGCCAATGTAGGGACGATAACATCGGGGTTATGTGATCATATTTTCTTGACCTTGTAAGAACTCTGGCTGCTGCATTCTGGACTAACTGAAGCTTGTTTATTAATGATGCAGGACATCCACCTAGTAACGCATTACAGTAGTCTATTCTGGAGGTCATAAACGCATGGACGAGCTTCTCTGCATCGGATATAGACAACATGTTTCTTAACTTAGAAATATTTCTAAGGTGAAAGACGGCTGTTTTTGTAACTTGGTTGATGTAATATTTGAAAGACAAGCTGCTGTCTAAAATAACTCCCAGGTCTTTTACCGTTAAACTAGTGGTTACAGAACATCCGTCTAAATGCAGGTTGAGATGCTGGAGCTTCTGTATACTAGTTTTTGGGCCGATGAGCAAAATCTCAGTCTTATCAGAATTTAAAAGTAGAAAGTTATGGGTCATCCAATCTCTTATTTCCTTGACACACTGAGTTATCCGAGTTAATTGAGCTATATCGCCTGGTTTAAATGAGATATATAGCTGAGTATCATCAGCATAACAATGGAAGCGAAGAGCAGGTTGTGAAGAGCAGGTCCTAGAACTGAACCTTGCGGCACGCCATAATTTACTTGCAGGAGTTTTTAAGAGAGTTTTTCCTTGCCACAGTCGCCATGGCTTGCTCATCAGGGACAAATTCACATCATTCATCTTGACTGTTGATTTGTGTAAAGCTGCTTTGAGACAATGTCTGTTGTAAAAAAAGCGCTATACAAATAAACTTGACTTGACTTGACTATAGTGATAACGTAAAACAAGCTTATTTTTGCAAATGTATTAAAAATAAAAATATAAACACAAACACAAAAAATTTACATCAGCCATGAAACTCAAAAAATTGAGCTCAGGTGCATCTTGTTTCCTCTGATAATCCTTGATATGTTTCTACAATGTGATTAGAGTCCACCTGTGGTAAATTTAGTTGATTTGACATAATTTGGAAAGGCAAACACCTGTTTATATAGGGTCTTACAGATAATAGTGCATGTCAGATCACAAACAAAGCCATCAATTTCAATGAATTGTCTGCAGAAGAAAGGAAGGGTACAGCAAAGTTTCTGCAGCATTGCAGGTCCCAATGAGCACAGTGGCCTCCATCATTTGTAAAAGGAAGACGTTTGGAACCACCAGGATTTTTCCTTCAGCAGGCTGCCCAGCCAAACCAAGCGGTCAGGGGAGAAGGGCCTTAGTCAGGGTGGTGACCTAGAACCCGATGGTTACTTCAAAAGAGCGCCCTCATTTCTCTGTAGAGAGAGGAGAACCTTTCAGGAGAACAACTCTGGTTTCTGGAGAAAACCGGGCACTGTTCATTACCTGGCCATTACCATCCCTACAATGAAGCATGGTGGTGGCAGCATTATGCTGTAGGGATGTTTTCAGTGTCAGGGACTGGGAGACTAGACAGGATCAAGGTTGAGATGAATGCAGCAATGTACAGAATTTTTTTTAAAGAAAACCTGCTCCAGATTGCTTTGTATCTCAGACTGGGGTAACAGTTCAACAACCCTAAGCACACAACAAAGATAACAAAGGAGTAGCTACAGGACAACTCTGTAAATGTCCTTGAGTGGCCCAGGCAGAGCCCAGACTCAAACACGATTAATCATATTGCAGAAACTCTCAAGCACAGATCTTAAAATGTCAGTTTCTGCAAAGAAGAACGAGAGAAACTGCCCAAATAAGTGTACCAAGCTTATAACATCATACACAAAAAGACCTGAGTCTGTAATTGGTGCCAAAGGTGCTTCAACAAATTAATGAGCAAAGGCTGTGAATGCATATGCACATGTAATTAGTTTTATTTTTTTATTTTGAATACATTTGCAAAGATTTAAATTAAACTTCTTTCACATACACCAAATAACAGGTGTTGCTGATAAAAGCCCTATATATACACAAAGGGGTGATTACTAACCTATAAAATATATAATGTGTAACATGACAGATAAAGCAAGAGCACACAATACAACGCACAGTTCATTATTATCAATATAAAACTGATTAACCTAAAATCATTCCACAGTTTGTCTAAAACTATTAACTCTAAATTAAACCTGAACCTTTATGGCCATCTAGTGGTCATGTTTCATTGTTTAGTTTTTTATTAAGTTATTTACCCAAGCTACACCAGTGTAAACTTTTACTCAATGTTGAATTTAAGAATCAAGACTTTGCCTTTGTTCACCAATAAATGTTTAGATTTGTGTAGTTAATGAATATTAGGTGTTATAAATCATGGGCTTGGATGTTGTTCTGAGATTGTCCATTATTGTGATAAAATATCTTTTGCCATACATAATTAGCATTTGTCATTTGCTTGCCCAAAGCAGTAAAATATACATTATAGAATATACATTGTAACTTATTGTATTATTTTTATTATTGTTATTTTGTACAAAATGGCAAATATTAAGCCTTTTAATAATCTTTTCAAATAATTAGGTAGAAAATGATCCTGTATTAACTGGCTAAGAAGTAATTGCATACATGAGTAGGTGTAAAGGTTTCCTCAATAAATGATCAGGACAGGGAGCTTATTTGATGGCCTGCATGCTCCACCTTGTGCTTTCACCCTGTGGAACTCTAGTGCAGTCATGATACTGAGGGTGTCATATTTTGGTTTGTTTTTGGCGTTTGGTGCTTACTGTTGTTTAAAGACTTGGGTTCAGTGTAATATATTTCCTTGACATGTTTGGTTTTGGGTCAATTTTTGTTTGGACATGTAGGCCACCACTAAATCATTCCCTTATAAATATTTTCAAATTGGACAATATTTTAAATAGAAAGAATTTTCTTTCAAGTTTGAAAGTAAATAAATGAAAAGTAAGCAAACACCACTCAGTACAATTGTATGTGGTTTTAGAGGTTTAGTCTGGTGGTTAAATATGTTTAACATACACCCTCATGTTTCTCTTTCATAGACCACAAAAACATAAAACAATCCAAATAGATTCCTTCATAAAACAAACACTAAATTGTTTTATTTAAAAGGCAATAAGTTCACAATCAATTTTACACTATATATACATCATGTCTGTCATGTTTACAGTCGTTGAATAATACATTACATTATATGTACATAACCAATATTCAGAAAATCAAATATCACTGGTATGAAATATATCAGGAGATTTGGTTCTCTGGTCAAATATACAGCACCCGATTACCTGAGGAACCATGTGTGGTTAAGCGAAGGGTTCAGTGTTCGCAGAAGTTTCGTTTTGATGATAGTTTAAGGCTAGTTTATGGTCCCTTTGCTACTCTTTTAAGCAAATTATAGAACTGGGAGAAGCTGCTCCTAGTTCAGCATAGCGTAAATTCCCTTCTTAACTACCACTGTTTCTCATGGCAGCATAGTCCAGTGTTAGTTCAGCCTTTATACCAAGCTACAAATGAAAGGATTATTAGGGCAGAACAGAAGAGGCATTGGTTGAAAGAGGAATTAATTTGCTCATAATTTATTACTTCATATTGCTCTCAAAAAAGTCAAGGAAGTTGGAGATGTGTGTGTAGACAGTATACAGTTCTGGGTTGCAGTCAAGAGAGTCATACCCGAAACTGACCAATCCCAGGAGCTTCCATTCATGCATTGGGTTTGGTAACAGTGAAGAAGCAAGGTCAGGAGAAGAAGTAGGTGGTGCAATCAAGACCCCACCAGTCTCAGCTGGACAAATGTTAGAGGGACTAACGCCAGGACCCAGGCGCCCACACAACATGTTCTCAGAAACACTGATGGGAAGGCCATATTGGGCATACTGTTGCTCACAGTGCACCACATCACCCAGCATCACTGTGCCCACACGTGCCCTCTCGCTCTCCCCAGCACTGACGTCAGGAATGAGGGACCAGCCCGTCACTATGGCTTGTTTGGGGAGAGTCTCTTTCTCTGCATTGTGGGGGGTTGGGAGGCAGATGGGCAGGATATTTTCAGCAATACGAGCTTTATCCAGCAGTTTGAGGATAGCCAGGTCAGAGTCTAGTACTAGAGGGTCATAATTAGGGTGTACAGTGATCGAGGACACCTAGGAAATTAAAGATAAATTAAAGATAAATAAAAAAAGAAACTTTTAGAAACCAAAATGTTAAACAACAGTACAACAGACTAACAGCAATGACACAGACTATTTTTACAGCGCTATTGTTTTTACATTTGCATTAACATTTAAGGATTTATTTCCCCTACATTTTATTCCCATTTAATCTTGTATATCATACATTTTTAAATATTTGCAAAATGTATAGAACCAGACACAAAAGCCCCTCCAAATGCTTGGGACAATGCAATGCTTTATTACTTTCTCAATGCAATTAAGAAAGTAATAAAGTAAATTGTTTTTTCAAGGTCAATAACAGTAACTATTTTCACCCCATCCCACAAACTCTTGTATTTCTCACCCTGAGGTGCTGCAAGCCCTTAGTCTGGTGCAGGTCACTGCGGTAATGTTTTCCCAGCACCACCCGTATTTTCGACACGTCCAGTGGATAGACTTTCCCAAAATCAGTGACGCAGTGGGCAGCCACCACTATGCTGCGCTGGTTGAGCAGAGCTCCACTACAAACCAGCTGCCAGTTCTCTAAAGATATATCATCTTCCTTATACATCAGCCCTTCGTCTTTCTCCAGGGTAGTCGCTTTCCCCATTTTTTCTCCATGATCTTGGCCAGACCTTCGGTAGATCGCAACCAACCACGGCCAGTGAGAGTCTGCTGGATGCTGTGGATCAAAGTTTGGCAACTTGCCACATACTGACATACAGCGAGTGCAAAAAAAAAATAATATTTAATTAGGACAGAGGAATGAATTACATGTGAAAAATTAGTAGTCATGCAATAAACGCTTTCATGCAGGTGAGCTAACTTGCTCTTTGCCCTTTGTCTGTTTCTCTTTTCCTGTGTTTTCCCATAGGTGTGGGCTTTACTAAAGGGATGGGTGTGTGTCATGTTTTGCTTGCATATGACGTTCTCTCAAAGGGTTTCATGTCCTGTAAGTTTTCCTACTTTTCTATTTTTTTCCAGTCAGCAAAAGGTTTGGCTCTTATGTTCTGATTTTTATAGTTGTTCATTATTCAATAACATTTAAACATTAAAATATCTAGAAACATACTAAATAAACAATGTGTTGAGTGTACATTTAGCTAAGAGTCATTCCTGTGTTTTGAATTATATCCTGCTCCCTCACCTGGTGAACAGGAGACATGGCGTCCACTCCATTTGCCTGTCTTAAGGCAGGTTCTTCGGGTGCTGCCAGTGTGGTGGTAGTAGGGTGAGGTGCACCCATATTCAATGTGTGTGTAAAGGTGGTGGAAACCCTGTGGAAGTGGAGGCAAAGTTGGGGGTCCTTTAGTTGGACTCACTGGGCTGAAGAGTTTTGTCAAGCCTGAGGCAGAGTAAAACTTATGCACAGGTGTTTTTCTGCAAAAAAATAAATAAAGAAGAAATCATTTTCACACTTTCTTCTTACATAGCTGACTACATTTATTAATAAGGGATGTACTTAATGAATGGATGTCTATGAATGAAATGTAATTGTACTGATCATCAACAAAGAATCACTGGCTAAATTTACTTCATAGTTATGTTAAAAGCATATCTTTACAAATGATTAGCATGTGAATGGCAAAAAAAAACAAAAACAAAAAAAAAAAAATTACATTAAAATCATGGGCCACCCTCAAAGCCCACAGAATAGAGAATGCTTTGTGTTATGAGTCTTCTACAGAAGTTAGTTGTCTTCTATAGATGGAGTTGATTCATCCAGGAGGAGACCACACCCATTGTAATGTGGTGACCAGTCAGAACAAGTAAACACAAACCATGGCAACTAAATATCCCACACAGCATAAGAGAGCATGGCTTTTCCTTTAATTCATCATTCTTTAGATCTACATGAGTCAGAGAAAGTCTGAGTATCTACCTGAATGGGACTTGTGGGGGCAAAGCTTTCTGTCTCACCAGTACTGACACTTTGGGCTCCCGGCAGGCTGCACATGCAAACACACCATAATATGTTATATAATCCTATCTGAGTTGGTTAATATGGCACACAAAAAGTGCTTTGAATTTGCATCAGCAACAGACAGACAGTTATCTTCTCTAAATCTAAGTGGGCCAGGTTTCAATCTGGCAGAAAGGGACAGAGCCAGCTCATACCCCGCACACAGATGGGCTGTGTGTCGCTCCAGGTGCCATTAGGGTGGCAGGTCCTGCGAGCACTGCCACTCAGAGCATACGAGTGGTTGCAGGAGAACTCCACCGTCTCTGGATCTGCACCAGATACCCACTCATAAAAGCCATGGTATAGTCGAGGGGGAGGGGGACACTTCCTGCCCTCAGCCTCTGAAAGAATGAGGAAAAAAGATGACATGAGTTCACATTCAATGTATTTTTTATGTTGTAAGTGATTGAACATGAAAGATTACCAATGATGCTGAGATTTTCCACTTCTTTCTCAATGTGATGACTTTCCATTTCAGCTCTCGTACCCATATCTGTAGGCTTTTCTTTGATTGGACTCTCTGCGTCTGATCCTGTTGATTTTTTGTGGTCCACATCTTGCTCTGTCTGCCCAGCCGTAACCCTCTCAGTGTCAGGGATCTGTGTTGGTATAATGGCTCTCACTGTGCTGTTATCTTCATGGGCTTGTGGTTGAATCTTTGGGTTTTCTTTTGGGAGCAATGCCTGCAAGCTTTCCTCTATATCGTTGCTATCTACTGGCTCAGTGTTGTTGCCTGTGCTTGAAGTGTCTATTTTATAAGGGACATTCTCATCTTTCTCATCTTTTCTCAGGCTAACTATTGTGTACTGTGGGATTTCAGTTGCTGTTTCTCTGTTATCTATGTCAGTAGCCTTGTGTATGTTGGTCTCTTTAATAGTGCTTTTGTCGTCAATTAGCACAATGTCTACAATGTTCATGTCCAAGTCATTAGTTGGGTCTATTACAACTTTTTCTGCACTGTCCAAATCTCCATCTTTGTCCAAGTAGTGAACGATTTTCCCATTGTCTGAGTCTTTTTTCTGGACTTTGTTCATGCTATCTTCAGAATCTTTAATTTTGTCCTTGATTCCAACTGTAGGTTTTTCCTTCCCAAAGTCTTTGCCTGGATCCTTCCCTATGCCTTTCTCCACCTCTTGGCTTTTACCACTGTCTATGTCTAATCCAGTCTTGTCTTTCCCACTGATCGTTTTTTCCAGGCTAACTGTTTTGTCTGGAGTCTTCTCTTTCTCTTTTACAGTCTTATCAATGAAGTCAGTGTGTTTGTCTTTTCCAATATCTGAACCTTTTAATATGTCCTGTTCTTTATCTGGTAGAGGCATAAGTCCCTCTGAAAGAGATTGAAATATTATTGAGAAAATGTTACCCTGATATGACTTTGGCCCATTAACAAGATATAAATCACTAGCATAGGGCTGTATTCAGAGTTCATGTAAACACGTGGGAATTTAATACTTTTTATTCTCATTGGTATTGGACTTCAAATGTAACTACAAACTTAATATTACAACTTATATAAATATTATGATTAAATATGACTTAAATATTAGATTTCTTTTTACACAATTACATTTGTTCCTATGTTATTTTTGATAGTGTGAATAATTTTTATATAAGTCTGGCCCATATTCTATACTCACTTTATGTCACACAGTAAAGGATGTTTGGAATGTAAATATAAAACAATGCAGTAAATTACATTTAAAGCTAATATATTGAATATATAAATGTGACCCTAGTAATTATGTGATCATCCAACCGATTGCAGTGTAGATTCAACACCGGTGGAAAGGACAATGGGGGAAACAGTTACTTAAATGTTGTCACTGTTTGTTAGTAATCTTAAGAATAGATATTTATTTTAATTGATAAACTATGCTTTAAAAATCTGTAGGTGTTGCACACGATATGCTCTTTCTTTACACTACAGGGGTACACTGAATTAATAAACAAATATTTGTATTATCTTTTTAACGCAGCAAAAAAAAAAGCCTTCATGCAAGCTTAAGGGAACAGAGACTGTGAAAACCATATTTTTTAAAACAAAACTCATTTTGGATTGATGTATTAAATATATGCAGGACTATTAATCCAAAAATTGACCTGTATTTATTTTTATAAATATGTATAATGTTTGAAAGTTAAACTTTCTTACATATGTAGTCTGATAACAGCCCATAAAGACCAATAAAATTTAAATACATAAACATCCTGCATTGATTGAAGTCTCTTACATTACTGGCCTGACATCATAACATTTCATTGTTCTATGTTGTAAATGTGACATTTTAAACCAATTATTAACCTATTAGTTTTAGTCTATGAAGAAATTGTACCTTTGACACAGGTGGGTGCTGTTCCACTCCATGTGTTGTTGCCCAAGCAGGTTCTTTGAGGATTTCCAACCAGTGTGTATGGTCTAAAGCAGAGATACTGCAGTGCAATGAGCACATCATTCGGACCGTAAACAAGGAAATGGTCTCCATGTGCTGGTTTAGGAGGGATTCCACAGATCTTTTCAGGCACTTCAAATAACAGATATAAAAACACACATGAGTATAAAAAACAAGTACAAAAAAGTCCCTCTGCCTGTAATCAAAGAAAATCAAAAGTCAGTATAAAGTTAAATGTTATCACACTTGCTAAATACACATTCTCTACAACTTGTTGTACAATGTAATAAGATACCAATTCAATGGACCAGCTCTGATTTTTCATTTATTAGTGCATACTCTATATTTTCATAATTACGATTTATTAGTGCATACTCTATATTTTCATAATTACGATTTGCCATAATTATACATCCATTAGTTTCTGCATTTTGTTCTGTCCTACCAGCTGCTTACCGCAATATGGCAGTGGTGTGCTCCATGAGCCATCCAGCAGACAGGTGGCCATATGGAAACCTTTAAGCGTGAAACCAAGATCACAGCGAAATACCGCCTGACCACCAACCCTCACATCCAAACTCTCTAAAGTACCATGGTCTGGTGGTGCGGGCTTCTTACACTCCAACACTGTGAGATAAGACACATATCTTCAGTCACCAATATATATCATAATATATGAAAGGTGAGTTATCTTGCCAGACAACTTGTGAATATAGAAATAAATAAATAATAATGATAAATAAACAATGAGACCCCAAAATGTCAAAAGTTTGAGCTTGCAGAAAACTCATTTTGTGAGAAATGAGAAAAGTCGTGAACTCTTGATCAAAACATCCTGTTTCTCTGGAAACTTTGTGTGCAGAGCAACTACTGAATAAACAGGGGTCTCTTGTCATTTTCATGCTTTCATACAGTTCATCAAACTTTGGTTTTTGATTTAGACATTAATTTCTGGTATGTATTTCCCTTTTTTCAGTCACGATAAAGAGATTACATTGAAAATGACCATATGCCTTCTTTGGCCTACCATAACTCAATTGCATAAATATATATATTTATTTCTGGTTGATAAATTGCTCAGTTAAGCAGTGCAGCTTGGCTGTGTCTCAGTTCTAATCAGCCTACACTTGTGACCTGCATGTGCAGAGAAAACAACACACACTGGATTTCCCATCATCTGTTCAGCCTTCAGCCTGGTCAGAATGTTCTCTGGTGAGTTTTCTATTAGCTGAACATCATTTATTATAATGAACTCCCCCCTGTCATTGTGTGTTTGTGTGTGTGTGTGTGTGTGTGTGTGTAAGAAAGAAAGCGTTCTACAAATGCTTATAAATCACACCTTCCAAACTTTAAAGGCCAAACGCACCATGTTCCTATAATTCCTTTCATGGCTCACACAAATCCAAACTACAATTTGGTTACTGAATGTTTAATTAAAGTATAATTGTTTAACTGAGTCCTTAGCTAACAAACACTGATGACGACTAAGATTTCATGGTAATTACAGTATGACACAAATATTTCATTTGGAAAGCATTGAGAAGTTGTGAAGAATGAGGACAGAAACAGCTGTATTCTACAGGGATAATTCAATCTTTAATGTGCGGTTATTGTGGCTTTATAAGAGAATGAGATTTACAGGATGGAATGAAATTAGGTAATTCCTACAAAAATGCTTTAGCCATCTAAACAAACATAATCTGTAGAGATAAATGACTGTATTACTGGCTCCTGATCAAGGTAGTTATTTTGCCATGCTTTTTGTACCTCAGAAGGCTTAATGCAACACTTGTTCCAGATGTAATATTTAATCCTAACATTTACAGCATAAATGGAGACCTCCCTTAGTTCAGTTCACTCTCTCCATGATCTTCTCTTTCCTTCTTCTCATCCTTTCAATTGGGGAAAAATGCAATTGGATATCCAAGTGCATAAGCCAGGCCAGCCAGAAAATAACCCACCCTGTTAAAATGCTCTGCAAAGTTGCTGTTGTGGTGAGGTGATAAAATGAAAGTCATCCTAACCACAGTACACAGTCCAAATCCAAACCCAAACCCAGCCACGACCTGAACAATAGCCTTAAGACCTTCCTTCTCACCCTCCAAACAATGCAGGCACTGATTTCCAGGAATGTTCAGAGCTGCATATTTACTTGATATGCAGCAAGTAAAATCTGATTGTGTCTGTTAAATCATGTAAATGTGTATGCCTTCACATAATGTCAAATTTGTAATAGTCACATTCTTGACCTGAGTCATAGCCAAACCAGACATCATGAAGCTTTCCTACAGTGAGGATGCTATTGAAGCACAAGTTTAAACCCATATGTTTTCCAGACAGCAGTGTAGTTTGAAAATGGTGCTTGATATTTCTCATGAGAAATAAAGATATATGTATGTAGTCAGAAAGTGGTATGTAATTCATACTACAGCTTTTTACGAGGACAGAAAAAGTTGGGTCATATTGAAGAAAGAGTGTGTTTCACTATTAGCTTTACAGCATCACATTTGGGCAAGAAAATGAACCCACCATGCCCAAAATAAGGTGGCGGGGGGGTTAGTATGGGCAGAAACATTTTCATTGGCCATTCAGTATTCACAGGAGCTGTGGGTATTGTAATAGCAAGGAAATGGAAACATGTGGTGGCATTCAAACACACAAACATAGGAGAGAGATGGAGGGAGAGGAAAGTTCTAGGAGAAGTTTGAAGACGGTCCACAAAAGTCAAAGTGGCTTTTTTATTGGCTCACACAAAAACACATTGTGTACACAATGTACACTGATGCAAAGGCAATTTACTATTGATCTTTAATTTTCTACTGCAATGCAACATATATAAAAGATCAATGAAAATTATATATAAAGTTGGTTGACCACATCCGGTGTCTTTATGGTAAAATTTTGGCAATATAGTCAGCATTATTGCTAAAGACCAGAAGACCTAAATCTTTATGAATCTTATTAACTGTTCGCTGTCAGATCATTAAGACGCGAGTCAATAAGTGTTTTATTAAAGGCAGGTGAAATTGGATGGTTAAGACCCAATTCACAATGAAACAAAATTTGTGGTGTGCCACAAGTGAGTAATTAGAGTGATAAACATTTTGGCTTTTAACAATCATACCAAATTGTTCCAATAAAATAAATGAATTCTTTTCCCACTTCATTAAACCTTATTAAACCCATAATAAACATTTAGGTTTACCTATTCTGAGGTTAAATACAAAACGGACTACTACTGTGGTATAAATTCTATATTTATTTATAGATCTGTATGTATATGTTTGGTCGCAACAATATGACATTTAAAATAAAATGTCTGTTAATTAGGATTTGAATGTCTGTTAAAAAGGGTAATAAAAAAAACTCATAAGACACACACACACACACTATATATATATATATATATAAATGTTCAAGTTCAAGTTCAAGTTCAAGTGAGTTTTTAGGAAGACTTATCCATTGTCTTTTGTTTCACCGGGTTATAAATATCAGGTAACATAGCGGCCAAATTCCACTTAGTCATTCATCAACAAGGAGAATATTAGAGAATACAAAAATGAAATGACACAACTGTCTGTTAACTGCCATAAATCAGAACATGACTATAACATCTGCTACATGCCTGAAGATGTCTAAATACACAGTTTGGGCAAGAGAAACTATAATAAGCCACAAAAAACTATGCAAGTATATTTTGCCCTAACATACAGTGAATTCGATGGCTAGAGAGGCAATCTTTTTTTTTGAGCTTCATTGTTGGAGATTTGCAGACATTGGAAGCATTTTGGGGTAAACAATTAGATGCTACTTCCATGCCAACAAAAAAATTGGAAGGCATGCCAAGAGAAACCACAAACATAAGTGCCCTGGGTTATCTAAACACTACTGGAACAAGGTTCAATAGTCAGATTTAGAAAATGACACTCAAGGAGCATTGGAATTATAAAACATAATCACTCATTTTAAGTGTAGTAAAAGATCTGTATCTGTGTTATGAAGCTTATTTGTCTGTCTCTGGTTCATGTTTAAATCTTCCAGCGGTGAAATATGTTGTGGCTCCTTTAGGAGCAGAGCGGCATTTTGGGAATAGCCTGCCGCAGCCTTTTCCGGTATTACTGCATGTGTGCAAGACCGAGGAATATGTCCTTATTATTTTTTGATGCTCATTTCTAAGTTTCTTTGACTAACCGTAACGCTGTTGCCAAGAAAAAAAAAAAAGCACGAGTTTTGGAAACCTGTCTGTGCTTATATGATTTCTGTTGCATCTTTGTGCACCACCGGGGGAAGTTTTTTCTCCTGATGCCGTGCAGCTCAGAACACAGGTGAGGCGCGTTTTTTGTTGTTTCCGTTCGGAAATTTCATTGGTCTAATGTTATGTCGCTCAGTTTTTTGGCTTGAAGTTTGTGAAACCAAGAAAAACCCAGGAAAAATCCAGAAATTAGCCGCTTCGTTGTTCGCCGTTCAAAGCGTGGGAAAAAGCAGCGGCTTATAGTCCGGAAAATACGGTAAAATTGGTCATGGCCAAACTAATACATACAACATCTACCTACATGACAAGTAAAATATATAAGCATACATATACTAAGGATTAAATTCCACTTAATACTTCTTTCATTACTTTTTTTAATCCTAATTCTGGAGATCACATTATCTATAGAGGTAATGTATGGGTCACTCACCTTGTTCACATCTCCTGCCTGTGTAACCAGCCAGACAAGCACAATGATAGGAGTGAGAAGAGTCCAATATACACGTACCATCATGCAGACAGGGGAAGGAGGTGCACGCTGCACAGTTTTTTAATTGTAAAGGAAAGTAAAACCACAATTACACATGGCTTAGTTTTTTAAATTATGTTTAGAAATGAAATTATTTTTGTAAAACGTTTGTTGGTTTAGCTAATATATATATATATATATATATATATATATATATATATATATATTGTTTAACTCTGTATAATAATATTGTGCACTAATTCTAGATTCTTTTTTATACCCCTGTTATTGTTGTGTATGTTTTTATCTTTAATGATAATAAATGCACTTGTGAGTGCGAGCCGGAGACTAAACAAACCCCTCATATACACCCCATATATATATATATAGAAACCACACTGTACAAGCTTAAGTGTATTGCAATTACACTTTGTCTTACCTGAGTTCTCCTGAAAGATAGCAAACAAGCCATCAAAGTTCTTGTAGCCATCAGAAACAAACAGTATGTGCAGGGAATTGCCAGTGCTATAGATCGGAGGAGGCCGTTCATTTCCACAGAATCGTCCAATCACTCGAGAGTTTATACTTTCACCATCTCTGACTTCTACATAGTCATAGCGACAACTATGGTCAAATTCCAGACTCAGCATCATAAACCTGTCTCGGAAAGAGAGAGAGAGATTAAATCAGTCAGTGGTTGTTTAATAAGATCTTAAACTGCATTTAAAAGGCCCTTTCTTTAGAAACCTTGAATTATGTTAAATTGCTGTTGTGTTTAGTCATGTCACTTGAATCACAGAGAATCCTGCAAAGTCCTTCCTGCAAGTCATTAGTCCATATGAACTCACATCGGTTCCATGGAAATTGCTGTTTAACTAATTGAAATTAAGCATACCCTGCAATGTTTTCCTGGAGCACTTAAATGCTTTTTTCAAAGGCTTGTGTTCTCTCTCTCTCTCTTTTTATGTCCTATAAAGGCTAAGATTGAGCTACCATCCTAGTTAGTGTTAAGTGCACCAAGAGCCGTTTCTCATATTTTTCCAGTTCCGTATTTTATGAGAGGTGAGAATGGTGCATTTTATTTCCATAGTTTCGTAAAAACACTGTCCCCAAGTCACACTAGCCTACATGAGTCTTGAGTTTATGTGTTTTTATACTTCTACCAAATCTGAAGGAGACATTAAAGTTGAGAAATGGCTATTATTTTTACAATTTCAAGTTGAGATCATGGTTGTACTGAGAACCTGTAATTTAAGTGATGTCAGGGAACAAGGCTGCAGTTTTTTCAGTTTGCTGCTAATGGGACAATTGGTCAAACCTGCAACAACTAAAAATGCAATAACCAACAATTTAGCAACTTTGTGTATGATTGTATCCGGAAATAAACCTGCTTGAAAAGAGTTGTGTTTTGATGTTCAAATATTATTTAGGTACATCAAAGATGATCTTCCTAATATGATATTTAAGAAAGTAGAACAGTTTAACCATCAAAACCATGATGAAGCTTTTGAATAGCTTTGTATATTTCATAGTGAATATAAGCATAATTAATTCAGTTTATCATCAGATACAAAAGTTTAAATTGTGATACCCATGTTTTTTGTTTTTTTTACTTTACCTCTGTTTGAGATACACACAAAAGAGAAACATAGTTTATGAAAGCTTTTTGTTTTCTATTTGCAATTGATATCAGTACTTTGGCAGGTAATCTATAATATACTATAATGTATAATAATTATACATTATTATTAAAAAAAATAAATAATGGCATAATAATTGAATGAATAAAAGCATACCACTCACGAGAAATCTACACACAGATAGACATCCAAGTGTGATTAAAGTGCACTGACCTTCTTTGCAACTGAATCTGTTACACTCTGTTCTAGGGAGTGGTAAATGAGCCTTCATATGCTGGGTCCTGTTTCAAGTGTTTAATTGCATTCTGGGCAAGTGGTACTTTCCACTGACTGTCACTAGCAATACAGAAAAACTCTCTACAAAGAGAGGTCGGTGCTTTAGCCTTCTTGTAATTGGCCTTTTTAAAATCCATATAGATCATTATAGGATTAGGTTGTACACAATTGTCAAGAATTCACCACATATTTAGAGCACTGTAGACGACTCAGATTAAAGTATCATATAAAAGTTGCTAAAGCTACAAGGACACAAGGACATTATGCTTGAATGTCAGACCATAAACAATTTCTGTACTTTGTGAATGATATATGTAGGTGGTCAATATATTATTGTATTATTTTGTTTAAGCAATTACTTTTCTGAGGAAAGAATTTCAAGAAAATTGTGTATGTAAGATGGAACTGGATGTACACAAGAATGGCTTAGTAGCAGACAGGAAAACAGAATAAAAGAGATCATAGTGTAGAGAACCTGAAATTACCCTATGCTCTTAACTTGGTTAAAGGAACACAGCTGGGAGAATGACACAATTAGGTCAGAACATTTGAATTTGGTGGACGCTTCTGCAGATGAAGTAGTGCTTAAATGCCCAGACATATTTTTCTACTCATTAGTCATTATCGTTGTAGGGATCTGACATAACCAGCCGTGGTAAATGCTCAATGTGCCCAGCCAGCAAGACTTAGCATGCCAGTAGTCATAACTTTCCATTAACCAGAATAATCACTGCCAGAATTACATCATGTAGATAAAAGACCCTGTTTCCATTTTCAGGCTGCTCAGTGACTGTTGTGAAATCCATCATTGTTTTGTTGTACTTTATAATGCAAAGCAATATAATTTGCCACAAATCTGCTGTAAATCAAAACCAAACACTTCTTGGGAAGGCTTGTCGTGAGTGACATAAAAACCTTTTGGCCTGTGTGTATATTTATCATGGTGCTGATGTAATAACGAGTCTCATCTTCACAATTGTGGTTTATATTGGACAATTCCAAAAGCTAAATAATAAGTAAACACAGCTAAAAATCTTGGAACTGATATCTTTAAAGAACAATCTCATACATAAAAGAAACTCATGTCACAGTAAATTACATGTTAAGTTTGGCTGTATTTCTAACACTAAATATCTGAGGCTAAATATCAAAATCTGTGCAAAATCTAAAAAATAGTGAATGTTGATTCTCTCTCTCTCTCTCTCTCTCTCTCTCTCTCTCTCTCTCTGTCTCTCTCTCTCTCTCTCTCTCTCTTTCTCTCTATCAGAAAAGGAATTAGGTTAGACATCTGACCCACACAGGGAACTTGGCCCCATGTAAAAACTGTTGACCTCTGGTCTAAAAAGTCAAAAGAGGGCAAAAGGATATAATGGTTCTGTGTCTTAATGTAGCACACGCTAAGCACATGAAAAAATTAAAGGCTAAACATTATTTATAAAGCAAATGTAATTTTTTAATACAGTAAAACCCCATTGTACGAGCAACCTATAGTACTAGCAAACGGAGATAAGAGCAAACTCGCTCGCAAAATTTTACCCTGTTTCACGAGCAAATTTCGAAGGCACGTCACATCAGTTGCTTATTTGATGACGTATCATTCGGTCGCTCCCGTTGTTCAGTGCAGCCAAAACTGAATTTATTTTATTTTATTTTTATTTTACTAGAAATCTTGAAAAATCAGTGATGGTGCTGTGAAAATGAAAGTAAATAGAATTAAATAGAATTACCATTAAAACCAAGGAGGTTATGAGCGTGGTGCGCGTCTCACATTCGCAATCAACCTCTACCACATGAGTAAGTGTTTAATTATGTTTACATTACGGTCATTTGCGGTGTATTTGTTTGTTAACATAGGCTACAAATACTTTTTAAGTGCAGAAATAAGCGATCGAATGAGGTCTCGAAACGAATTAAATCACTTTTACATTCACACACAAGCAATTTTCAAAAACGAATTATGCTCGTACAATGAGGTTTTACTGTATATTAAAATACATTTACCATTTCAGAGGTTTAGAGATATTGGTTTTTGCTGCCAAAAATATTATTTTAATTATTTGCAGATGCTGAATTTAAGCTCCTGTCAAGCACACACCTTTGCACAAAAATCTAATGTTTATTAATCAGAAAGAAGATGAGTGTGAACGAGTCAAATCTTAAAATAAGTGACGCAGAATCTGAGCCAATGCATTTTCCAGTGAATTATTATGCAGGCTTGAATACTGGACAGAGGTCAACACATTACCTGACAAGAAATAACCTATTGATGGCAGTTTATTGAGAGACACAGAGACAGCTTGTGAAGTAATCAAATTTAAAGCATTGTAAAGCTAAAACATCGAACATCATTAAGTCAACATGAACATTAAGTCAACAAAAAGATACAGACAAATGATTGGAAATTGAAATGATCCAGAAATAGTTGTTGACAATTGATTTTTAGGATACATTTTTAAGAGCTAAAGCTATTCTGATTTCCTGTTTTCTGTAATGGAAATGTCAGTAGCATGTTTCTGTTATTGTTATATATACATGGATTTACAATTATTAAAATAATAATGTTAATAATATTATATACGATATAAATATAATTGTTTTAATATATGAAGATATACAGGATAAAGTGAACTTGACAGTCCATATAAAGGCTGTGCATTTTTAAGATTGTATCAAGAAACAGAAATGTTTTGTACAGGAGCAGTGTGTGTCAGAAGACAGATGCCTACCTGAGCTCTATAGTGAATGGCTGATTAACCTGTAGGGTCCACTCACAGCGGGCATTAGTGGGGTAACTTTCCAAAACCAGATGTCCTTGCCTCTTCCTTATTACACCCCCACATGCTACAATGTGTACATATACATATCCATCAATTTATTTATGCAGTAATTCATCATTATTTGCATTTTCATTTGCTGGGTTTGCAGTCAATATGCAATCT